>CM056721.1:107285672-107449626 GCA_029844215.1 Przewalskia tangutica
GCAAGACTTGTGTTTAATAGGTGTATGTAGCACAAGTGGAGGGGGACCCATGAACCCCACTTGTCCACTTGTCTTCTCTTCACAATAAAAATATCTCCACACTTAGCCAATTTTTCTCAAATTTTCGATGGCATCACACTTCAATATGCCAAGACTTAATAATTAACACAAGTCCATAACTCTCCTAGAAAGGATTCCACTACTAGTATTAATTCAGTTCATCACATTAGTCTCGAAAATTTTCCATATAAGAAAATGTAAAAATCTTTTCCTTCCAACATTCAAATCTTATTTCCATAATCATGTTCTCACTTAGTAGCCATGGAATTACGGGGTGTAACATTCTTCCCCCCTTAAAAACATTCATCCCCGAATGTTCATAATAGGTCTCAAGCTATACAAACTTCGGCATAGTCTCTTTTAACCAAACCTATCAACCTATATCATAGTCTCATGATCATGGCTCCAGACGTCATGACCACAAGGCTGCAATTCTTATAGTCAGTTTCATGACTTCTGTCCTATTCTTTATGACTACACATTGGTAATCAAATTCACAACACACATTTATCACTTAATCTCTTCTTTTTCTACAAGTTCCAACAATACTCAGCAAACCCAAAGATGCCTCACATGGCCACCATATAATACAGAGTCGCATTCATCAATCAAAATAGTCAAATAGGGATTGGAATTACCTGTAGGCATCGGGAACAAGTAAGGATGCTTCCTCTTCATCTCATATTCTGCTTCCCATGTCGTCTCTTCCCTACTATTGTTCCGCCATAATACCTTGACGGAAGCCACATTCTTAGTCTATAACCTTCTAACTTGGCGATCAAGTATGGTTATAGGACTCTCCTCATAAGACGATTCCTCTGTCACCTGGACATCAGGAAGACTCTAGAAGGGTCACCAATACTCTTACGCAACATAGATGCATGAAAAACTGGATGTACCACTTCCAAAGAATATAGTAGATCCAACTCATAGGCAACATTGCCTACCATACGAATAACCTGATAAGGTCCAATATATCTCGACTAAGCTTCCCCTTCTTACCGAACCTCATCACACCCTTCATAGGTGATACCTTCAAGAATACCCAATCATCAAGCTGAAACTCTAAGTGTCGAAGTCGATTATCTGCATACGACTTCTGTCGACTCTGGGCTGCTAATAATCTCTCCTGGATAAGCTTCACCTTATCCACAGCTTGCTGAATAATGTCTAGGCCAAGTAACTTGGTCTCGCCTACATCAAACCAACCAATAGGTGACCTGTACTTCCTCCCATAAGTCCTCGTACGGGGCCATCTGAATGCTTGAATGGTAGCGGTTGTTATACGCAAACTCAACGAGTGGTAAATGATCATATTGTCAACTTAGTTTTGTTTACTGACTGGTGTGCTGGAAACTCTTATATTTGTAGTATCTCAAACGTGAACACTTTATGAACTATGTCATCGAATCTAAAGTGTGTGTATCATCACAGTTAATTCTTATCCATGGTCTGAAAGGAATCCTTTTTTTTGTACCTTCTCACCACTCGTAATTATAAACAACTTCATTTCTTTTGACACTTGTTCACTCATTTTCTTACTTGCGTACTTTTCATAATTCCAAAATACTCTGGTATACACATGAAATCTCAAATATTTCTTTTGGTTCCAATTCTTGGCGTTACTATATCCAAACTTGGTCATTATACCGTTACACCCCGTAATTCCAAGACATGTATTCGAGAACGTAAGTAAGACTTGAACGTGGAAGAATGTATAACTATTCTCTTAGGGAAATATTTTGGAACCTCGTGAAGGAAAAAAGGGTTATTAGTTGGAATTTGATTCTCAAATTTGGTATTTGGGATTCATAGAATATTCTGGAGTTTTGGATTTTCAAGTCTCGAATTTGGTCATGTGGAGCCCACAAGGATTTGAGATATTTTGGCCAAATATGGATATTTAGGGGAAGAAATAATTTTGGACCAATGGGAGGGTGACACGTGTCACCCCCACTTGGCATTGACCAATTTGACTTGGAAGATATTTTGGAGATGAAGACAAGTGGACCATGGGTCCCACTCCACTTGTCTTGTGCCCAAAGCTATAATCATCTACAGAGAGAGAGCCTTGGAAGACTTAGCATTTTTCATACACAAAGTTCTATATCTCTCTTCTCTCTTTCGATTTTCTTCAGGGAATCAAGAACAAGATTAGTAAATCTTCCAAGTGTTGATCATATATACAAGGTGAAGATTCCTAACCAAGTATTAGCCAAGATTAAACACCCCTAATCCCTTTAAAACCCATTGGCCGAAAATAGTGTCTTGAAAACCCTAAGTTGATCTTCAACTTTTGGTGTTGGATCAAGTAGAGAAGTTGGTTATAAGCTTCTAAGGGTCGCATATTGCGGATTGGAACGTAAGGATTAGGAGCTACGACTATCTCAAAAGATCGACTTTTAAGTGGACTGTTTTGGGCATAAATAAGGTAAATCTCCTCTTGAAAGTAATCTTATACTACATGTTGTGGTAATTGTGGAATGATATGGTGATAAGTAAAAATAGAGTTTAAGATCATGTGTGCCATTTTGTGTATTGGCCAAATTTGGGGTCTTTTTTTTTTGTAACATTGGGTTATATTGGTTAATATAGAATGTGTCTTCACGTTATATGTGTTATACGTTGAAGGAAAGGTAATCGCTTAACTGTTGGTATGTATCATGTACAAGTGTTGGAAAAACGACTTGAATAATAAGTTGTAAGAAGGTTATATGTTGTTGTTATGGCCAAGAGTGCCCTTTTATTTGTTGGATAGTGTGAACTTTTCACCGACCGACCGGCCGCGATCGGTGCCCTACCGGCACCCTTTCGAGTATACATCAGAGAATAGCAGCGGAACATACACAACACATAAACATGTTTAGACAATAAACATCACAGGCAAGCCGATAAGACCGCCTTCCATAAAATATACACAACCAAAAGTAAAACAGTACAACTTTGTTCTTACAGCCCAAACCACAAATGTGACTACAGACCTCTAGGAATAACAACAGTGGTGGGACAGGGCCCCGCCATACCCCTGAATGTACATAATATCTACAACATCGGGAAAATCAGAAAAGACAAGCCTCCGAGAAATGGAGCTTCGACACACGATCGGTGATCCTAAGAATGAGGATCCACCACTGCTTACCACCTGTGGCGTGAGCGGCCAGAAGAAAGTGATGACATATACTAAATCACGTACAAGCTGAAAAATCTTGTAATTACATCATAAGCCAAAAAACAAAGCCGAGACATGTATGATAATCAATGATAAGATGACCGTGTCTACTAACAACGAGTAACAAGAGTATACTTACTACATAAAAATGGAGGTCACGATCAAAAGCAGGCCACCCTTCCGCAGATTGGCCGGGTTAACTTACTCCCCGACTATTTCACCCGCGCGGTCGCGGACCCGCATAAGGCTCCTCGATAGAATCGATCCGCCTGCGATAGGTCGTGGTAATTCGCACGAGGTATTCCTCGCGATGTGGATCGGGTCCGCTCGCACGGGACTTTCATTTCAATTCGGATAAGTTCCTTACGACCGCACGCAGGTATTCTCGCATCATGGGTAGCAAATCCACTAAATATGCAACGCCACAAACCCTGTGGAATGACCTGCACGAATAATATACCACTAGCACAAACCTATTATCATACATAACATAAGCACTACCGCTTTATCATACAATAGTATAAGCAAGTTAAGAAATCCTAACTTTTATTAGTCTTGTTCATATACACTCCTACTTTATTTACTAATGCACTAACATGTATTAATAAAAGAATACTTAGAATTTAACCCAAAGTACTACATACTTACTTTTTAAAAACGACCATTTTCATAAAACTCCCTAGATACTAATGAACCATAAGATCAAGTCACAACTACTTTTCAAGACAAGTCACGATACCTTAAATATAATTTGGCTTCAAACTGCTCGACTCATTTTCTTTTAGAAACTTTAGGCAATGATGCCTTAAAATCACTCTGCTTTCATAAATCAAGTTATTTGTCCTTACTTATCTTACTTGCAGTAAATCTTCCTTTAACTTTCCATAAAGCTAATATAACCAACTTCCCATGTGTCGTTATATTAACCTTATACCTTAGCCAATTATATTTTCCTGAGAGTCCAAGTGGACTTATACTTTAAAAACGAAACAAGTATCATATACTTAAAACACTTCAAGTCCTCAACTTTGAAAACTTAAGACACCCTTAATACTTTTTAAAAGGTCGGGTTAATCTCTAACTCGCTTCAACTTGGCCATTCTTAAACAAGTAAAGGATATCAAAGTATCAGACGTTACCATACTATATAAGTACAACTATTCATGCTCAAGAGATAGGAAAGTTCCACATACCTCTTTCTCAGTCAATCCACTCGCAGTTCATACCCATCGTAGACACACCTATAATTTACCATAATACGTCCATTAGCTTCTAGCTTCAACGTAGAATATTCTAATCTCAAAAGTCCTTTATCTACCTAAAATCAATCATCACTTCCTTTGTTTCAAGACATTTTTCCACCTTTCACAGTCCGATATCAACTACATTAAACGCTACATTTAAGGCCCAACAATTCAAAGAATACATGATTACACGCCCAACTCGACGTAAAATCGCTCTACAACACAAATTAAATAATCCAATAAGTTTAAGGTAGATTCTGGCTATAACATGCCTACACATCATCCTTCTTATCCATCTTTCAAACTAAATCGTATTCCTACATGCAATATATCTAAAAGCAATATTGACAACTACAGTCTTTTTCTTCCGCATACGCAAATACAATTTTACTTAGTACATGTAATGGATTGTTACTCAGAGTTTACCCAAATTAGTCCAACAAATTTCATGCTATGTCTCGTATTCAAACATGCTTGAGCACGTATTTAAAGGGGTAAGACTTAAAAATTTTCAAAGGATAGGTTGACGGATTATCTTGCATTTGTGGAATATCTCGGAGGCGGGTTAGTGACCTGCAGCATTGAGGAGTTCCAAGTGTTTGTGCGCTTCAGGGGCGTAGTCGCTCATTGAGTCCGGATTCCAACGCAACTAACCGCTCACGATATGACGCCTGAGCAGTAGCGTTATGAGAGCGCAAGTTCAAAGGCAAATGACGTAAATGGCGCTTTACCGCGACAGGGTCAGCGGCGCCGGATGGCCGCGGCGCCCAAAGTTCAAGGGTCGCCGGTTGCAGCAACACGGCCGCCGGATCACAGGCCGCCGCCAAAGATCGCAGAGCTCCGCGAGGCTGCGCTGATACCGCCATGTGGCGCGCCGAGGCGGGATTTTGGGCGGAAAACTTAGAAAAGTCCGGCTTTTGTTTAAAGAGATCATGGGGAGGGGTGACAAGCGTCCTCCCCATCCCATTTTCTGTCGCATGCAACATATTGACCAAGACTCTGGACATTTTCATTCTTCATCTTCTCTCTCTCTCAAATTATTCTTCTCTCTAAAACCCTTAGAAAAATCTAGAATAGTTAAGAACCAAAAGGAAGCTTGTAGCTGTGTTTGTGGGCATTGTTGTGGGTGGTGTTTCATGTAGTTTAGCAATATTTGGGAATAAGTTTCAATAAAACTTTACAATGACTTTTAGGATTTAGTTTGCATGTTAAGAAGAAAGAACTGTAGAAAATGCTCAGAGTCATTGTACGCTAGAAATTTGTTTTGAATATGAAAATGGGTTAAGCAATATTTATGAGCATAAAGGCTTTCAAACTACCTTAGATTTGTTATTTAATCACAAACTATGGGAAGTGTAATTGGTATTCGTGTGTAACTCTTTAAAATGTTGGATTGATTGAGCTCTTATGAATGTAGTGTGCGTTTTGATGGTAACTTCCGTCTTGAGAAAGGTGGCAAAGTGAGTAGAAAACAAAGGAAATGTCGCCCAATTTTCTATAGAATTTTACAGGTTTTGAAAGTTAGATTATTCTACATTGGAATTAGAGGTTAAATGAACATATCATGGTTATTATAGTTGAAGACATTACTGCAGGTAGTTGAGCTTAGCAAGTGGATTGATCCAAAGAGGTATGTGGAGCTTTCTTATCTCTTTGAGCATGAGTAGTTTGAATTATATAGTACTGTAGGACGACGTGTTTTAAAATGAAGTAAATCTATTTGTCAGATCAATTGATCTTTACTTAAAAATAACTAGTTGGTTGGGTTAGCAGAGCTAACCCACTTATTCCTAAGTAATGGTTTAACCTAAATAAGGTAGATAAGGATTTCGTGGATATGAAGAAAGTATTACTTAAAATTGTGTGAGTCGGGATTTGAAGTTATAAGTCTCTTTGGTTAATAAAAAGACCCAATTCAAACATGCATGAGTTATAATCACTTATGGAGGTTAGTCAGTAATGGTCTTTAAGTGCAGAAAGAGTATGAACGCTCAAGTTTTAAAAGCATGTGCTAGTATAACTACTTTTATGGGGAGTTGGTTATAATAACTTTATGGAAAGGTTAAAAGAGTTGGGTTTTCTTGAATAAGGCTTCGAAATGAGATTCATTTCAGTATGTTAAAACGAAGCCTGTTCAAGAAGCGAGTTTATCGGACGGTCAGCGATGATGATTCCACGCATGCTTCCATTGTCTGGGGCTTATGAGTTTACTTCTCGACGTACTCGCAAGCGATGAAGGATTCCACGGGCATGCTTCCATTGTTCGCTTATGAGTTTACTTGACGTATCGGCCAGCCACGGGCGATCTCCAATGGGCGCTCACTGTTTCAGCTTACGAAGCCATTTCCGGACGTACCGGCCGATGAAGGATCTCCACCGTGGCATGCTTCCATTGTTCGGAAGCTTATGAAGTTTACTCGGACGCATCGCCATGATGACGGATTCCACGTATGCACCTTGACATGACTTACGATGAAGCGATTCCGAGGCATGCGCGAGAAGGGTAAGAAGAGCAAAACGGCGGCAAGGCCCCAAGATCGCTATACCACCTTCTTCGGTAAGAGATGAATGAGTGGCACAAGCTTCCCAAGATCGCTATACTCACCGTTGAGTTTATCGGACGTGTCGCAAATGATGAAGGATTCACCGCATGCTTCCCATTGTTTTAGTATGAGCTTATCGACGCATCGCCGCAGTGACGGCCGCGATTCCACGGGCATAAGCCTTCTCATTGTCTTAGTAATGAGTTTATCGACGCGCTCACAATGGCGAAGCGATTCCACTGTATGCTCCATGGTCTCTATATGAGTTTCACTTGGACGCGGTTGATTCATGAAGCTTCCTATTTTCATGCAAAGATAGTATATGACTCCATTTTCCTATCATTGTTGGCAAGGTACTGTTGAATTCGTAAATCTGATTTTATACACGCCCCCGCTTATTTTAGACTTAAGTGAGGTATTTTCTTTGTGATTTTCCTCGGGCCAAACTTTCACATACTTGGTACCATGGTTTTGTAATCGACTCTCCTTCTGGCCGCGCTCATGCCGCAGTCGAGATAATGAGCTTGCTACTGTCCGCACTATTGTGATCAACGCTCATTTCTGAAAGCCCATCTTCCGTGAGGCTTTGTCTTTTGGCATGATTCCCCCGAGGTTATTTACTTTTGTATTAATGTGGGTACAGGCGCGGGCCTCATTCCCGTCCCACGCAATTGTTAATTCCTGTGAGTATCTGAGAGTCACGCTTGCAGGGTATTTAATGTAATGATAAGCATGTAATCGCTTTCACCTCGCCGGTTGCTTTTATGAAAGCGCGGCCTTATCTGCTCGCTAGTGCCGATGTTCACCTTATAGGCCGCATTTTACCTTACGCGTATGTTCCATCGCTATATTCTCTCGATGTGCATAACCGATAGTAGGTACCCTGGTAGGGTACTGGCACGCGCCCGGGTCGGGTCGTGATAAAAGTGGTATCAGAGCTGTGTTAGTCCCTGGAAAGCGCTTCAAGCTGCAGATCGTGATCTAGTAAGAGAGGTTCTTGATTATTTCAGGTGTCAGGCACCAAGCATCTATAATCGTGAAGTCGCAGGATATTTAGGATGGGTTTCCATTCTTCTCCACCGTCAGATCGTGCTCCAGAGGCCGCGGTTATAACAGGTCGACTCCTCCGACGTATTCTTTATAGCAGCTGAGCCACGCCCATCGCAGCAACCAGAGCCCATGGCAAGCGGCAAGGCAGCTGAGGGAACCGCAGCAGACGCAGTGGCTACGCAGGCCTGTGCCCGCCTTGCCGAGATGATGTTTCGCGGAAGTTCCACGACGCCAATTTCGCCGAGTTCGAGGCAAAGAACAAGGCCATCGAGACCGCGCACTGCAGCCTCCGCCCACACCCGGGGAAAGCAGAGATGTGATTACGGGAGCAGATTAGGTTGTTGACTAGCATTGTGGCGTGTGGCAAGATCGCCGGAGCCTGCAACCCTAGAGCCGGCTTTAAGGATTCTGACTTTCAAGTTGTGATCCACCCGAGTTCTATGAGTTCGAGGTCCGGCGAGATCCTCGTGAGCTTATCCCATCAGTGCGCGACCACGCAAAGCTTAGTGGCCCTGAGACTGAGTCCGCGTTAGCTTTCACCGTTACGCCGATATTGGCGCGGAATTGGTTTGAGTCGTGGTTGCTGTCAAAAGGTACGGGTGCCCTCCACCGCTGGGGACGAGTTCACTAAGCCTTCCTGCCACTTTGCCTCCCGAGACGGCAGAGCCCGCTTGGATAGGTTTTTGGCATCGAGACGTAATCGGGAAGCACCATCGTGGAATACAATCTAGAGTTTGATTCATTGGCCGAGTATGCGCCACTATTGTGGCAAACATGGCATCGTGTTCACCGCTACGTGACGGGGTTAGATCGTTACATGATTATCGTGTTCGGGAGTGGCTCTTTCAGCAGTATGGATATTGCCAGGATGCAGGCGTTTGCACAGGGGATTGAGGACAGTGAGAGTGAGGCTGGGCCAGTTCAAATTTCACCCAAGAGGCAAATGACGCACGTGGTTTCGCAGATAGCTGCGTGACAAATTTCGAGCAGTCGGGTCACATTCCGAGTGCCCTTCCTTGCCTTCCGGCGTGGTTTAACTGGCTGTGGATATTCGCAGCGGCCGCTCCGGGCGACAGTGTTCACGTGTATCCGAAGATAGTATGGGGGCCACCTTTGCCTCGATGTGTGGTCATTGTGGTAGATCTCATTTTGGGAGTGTTTGATTAGATCGACAAATTGTTACACTTGGGCCAACAAGGCCATTTAGCGAGACCGTCCCACCGTAAGTAGCCTTGTGGGATGGCACAATCTATTGGATCGCCATGGTTCTTCACTTTCAATGGCTAGACAGATGCTTCATACACCGCAGGACGCAAGCAGGTGTCGTGGTAGCGGTTCGCTTAGCGGTCCTTGACCCGCCTATATGACGCCGTGCATACCTTTGACCCTTTAGAGATTAGTATGCACGATAGGATTGTCAGATGATGGAATGCCATGAGTGGAGGATATTAGGGTTATGTATGATGCTAGCAGAGGTTGAAGTACGATAAGAGAATCCTTTTAGGCCTTGAAAAGAATTAAGATAGCGTTAGCGCACTGGGGTCCTGGCTGTCTTAGGTGACATGATGAGCTGATATGTGTACGATATCTTAGGACCACAATGTGGTATAATAAAGTTCCATTAGTGTAAAGTACGGCGGAGTACCGAGGGATATTAGATTGGTTCAAAAGAACATTCTGGGACGAATGTTTCTGGGGGGAGAATGTTACACCCCGTAGTTCAGTCATGCGCTTGAGCACGCATTTAAAGCGGGTAAGACTTAAAAATTTTCAAAGGATAGGTTGACGGATTATTCGGCGTTTTTAGTCAACTTTGAGGCGGTTATGACCCGCACATCGAGAGTTCCGTGTTTTAAAGGCCTAGGGCGAGTTCGCTGAGTCCGATTCCAACGCAACCAACCGCTCATCGATACGACGCCGGAGTAGAAAGTTACGAGAGTTACAAGTTCGGGCGCAAATGACAGAAATGCGTTTCGACCGCGTCGCGGGCCACACGGATGGCCGCGCGCTAAAGTTCAAGGGTCATGCTGCAGGTAGCCGCGGGCGCCGAACAGGGGGTCGCGCCGAAGATCGCAGAGCTCGGAGAGCTTGCGAATGGCTGGCGCCGCTGGCGTGGCCACAAGGGTCAGCGGCGCCGAGGCGCGGATTTTTAATGAAAACTAGAAAAGTCCGGTTTTTGTTTTAAAAGAGACTACGAGTGGAGGGTGACAAAGTTGTCCCCCATCTGATTTTCGTCACGATGCAACATATTGGGATCAAGACTCGGGACATTTTCTATCTTTCATCTTCTCTCTCTCTCAAATTGCTCCCTCTCTCTAAAAACCCTTAGAAAATCGAATAGCTAAGAACCAAAAAAAGCTGAAGCTTCAGAGCTGGGCCATTCAGTGGGCATCAAGTTACAGGTGGTGAGCTTGGCATGAAGCTTGTGCAACATTTGGAATAAGTTTGGGCTAAAACTTTACTGGTAATGATTCTTTCTTTAGATTTAGCTTGTATGCAGAAGAAAGAACTTGTGGTAGTAAATAATGCTCTTAGAGTCATTGCATGCTAGAAATGTGTTTTGAATATGAAAAACGTGTAGTTAAGCAAGAGTTTACGAGCATGTTGGAAGCCTAAAACTACCTTTTAGGATCAAGTTAAGGAATGTTGTAAACTTATAGTAGAATTGGTATTTGGGTGTAATCCCTTTAAAATGTTGGATTGACTCGACTACAACGTGGTGTTTTCACGGCAAATTCTACCAGAAAAAGGTGGCAAAGTGCTCGTAGAAACAAAGGAAATGCTCACCAATTTTCTATAGAATTTTAGTGGCTTTGAAAGTTAGATTATTCACATTGGAATTAGAGGTTAATGAACATATCACGGTTATTATAGTTGAAATATTATTACTTGTAGTCGAGCTTAGCAAAGGATCGACCAAAGAGGTAAGATGCTACGAGCTTTCTTTATCTCTCGAGTACGCAGTAGTTTGAACTATATAGCACAGACGACGCGGTTTTAAATGAAGTAAATCATTTGTCAGACGGACTGTTTTGCAACTAATGGCAATAACGGTTGGTATCGGTTAGAGAGCTAACCCACTTATTCTAAGTAATGGTTTAACCTAAATAAGGTAGATAAAGGATTTGACACGTTAAGTATTACCGAAATCGCGCGAGCTTGATTCAAGTGATAAAGTCTCTTGGTTAATAAAAAGAACGAATCTTTTCAAACATAAATGAGTTATAACTACTTTAAGGGAGGTTAGTTGTAACGGTCTTATGAAAGAGTAGGCTTAACGCCTAAAGTTTTGTAAAGCATAAAGTTAGTATAACTAGCTTTATAAGGGAGCTTGGTTATAATAACTTTACGCAGTTAAGTTAAAAGAGCTACTGGTTTTCTTTTGAATAAGGTCATGAAAATGAGATTCATTTTGTGGCCGTTAACGAAAGTTCAAGAAGTTAGCGAGTTTACTTGGATCGCATCGGGCCGCTGACGGGGCGATTCCACTCGCATGCTTCCATTGTTCGCCACGATGAAGTTTACTCGATCGCATCGCGGCGGGCGATTCCACCGCATGCTTCCATTGTCAGCGCATGAGTTTACTGGACGCATCGGGCCAGCCACGGCGATTCCACTGGTGATGCACTCCGGACACGCTACGATTAAGGATTCCTCGCAGGCACGCAAAGATGACGGGCGGTAAGAGATAAATGGCGGCAAGCCCCAAAGATCGTTATACCACCTTCTTCGCAGGTAAGAGTATGAATGGCGGTGCAAGTTTCCAAGATCGCCATACCACTTGGCTGAAGCTTTATTGAGCGTCGGACGTACGCCAGTTGGATTTAAGGATTCCACCGTACGCTCATTGTTTTAGTATGAGCTTATCGACGGCATCGCAAACATGAACATCAAGCGATTCCACCGTATGCTTCCATCTGTCTTAGTACGAGCTTATCGGACGCAAGTGCCGCGTTGATTTAAGCGATTCCACTGGTATGCTTCCCATGGTCTCTATAACGAAGTTTACTTCGACGGTACACATGATTATGCAGCTTTCCTATTTTCACGCAAAGATAGTATATGACCGATTTCTTTCTCATCATTGGTAAGGCACATGCAGTTCAGAACCGATTTTATACACGCCCCGCATTATTTTAGACTTATGAGGTACTTTCGCTATTTTCTCGCTCTTCACATACTTGGCACCACTAGATCACCTCCTTCGGCCGCTCACGCCGTTAATGTCGAGATACGTAGCCTTTGTCGGGTCCCGCACTATTAGGATCATCGCTCATTTTCCTCGAAAGCTCCATCTCCTCCCGTGAGGCTTCTGTTCTTTGGCATGATCTATTCGAGGTTATTATTTACTTTTGCAGGCCAATCGTGCAGGTAAGGAAGGGCCCGCCCCGCCACGCCATTGTGTTATTCCTGCAGGTCCAGAGTCACGCCAGGGTTCGGGCCGTCGCGTAATGATAAGACGCGCACCGCTTCACTTTCTGCTAAGTTATTTTACGGAAGCATGCGGCCTTATCGGCATTGCTAGTTGACGTGCTCACCTTATACGCATTTTTGCTTCACGCTGTTCACCGCTATTCTCCTTCGACGATACCGAAAATACCCTACAGGCAGGGGTCACACGCGCCTCCCCGGGTCGGTCGTGATGCACATTTCACTTTGCCTTTCTTTCCACAATCACTCCACAAACCTCCTACAAGCTCACAACAGCTTCCTTCTCGCCACCTTCCAAATTTTTCAGCTCAAGGTTTCTCCTTGAATTTTTAGAGAAGAAGAGGGATTTTTTAGAGAGAATGGTTCTGAAGAATGACCAAGTCCAAGACTCAATAAATGTGACTTCCTCAAAATCGGACGGGGGGGTGACACTCGTCACCCTCCCACGGCCTTTACAACAAAATATCTTTCCGACTTTTTCCCACTTTCGCAATCCGCCTCAGGCCGAAACCTCCGAGAACTTCAGTACTTCGCCAGCGCGCTGCAACTTCAGCGAACTCAGAATATCCGGCCGCGCCCTCGCATCCAGCGCCATACGCTGGTGGCACGGACCGAAAATACTTTTTCTCGCCGATCACAAGACCGAACTTGTAACTTCCATAACTTTCTCCTATGTCCTATCGACGAACGGCTTGTTGTGTTGAACTAGACTAACGAACTATGCATTAGACTTTGAAACACCTAGGAACTCCTAATACAACTGAACATAAACCGCCAAAAGTTGACTAAAACCCCAAAACATCTGCCAACCTATCTTTCTAACATTTAAATCTTAATTTTCAGATGTTCTCATACATGATCTGAATTACGGAGTGTAACATTCTCTCCCCTTAGAAAACATCTTCGTCCCGAATGTTCCTTCTATGCTTACTCAAATCACAATATCGACATAGACCTCTTAATTATTCTTCTGCAAACGTAACCTACACGCCACAACAATACTTACATAATTGCCAAATTAAAACTAATAAGAAAGTTGGTTACTCTGAGTGTAGGAACAAGTGAGATACTTCTTCATCATGCCCTCTTCGCTTCCCATGTCATTTCCTTCTATTCTCATTCCGCCATAAGACCTGACGGAAGCCACATCCTTTGTCCGCAGCCGCTTAACCCGACGATCGAGTATCGCTATGGACTCTCTCATACGAATTCTCTCACACTGGACATCACAAATCGGTGCCCTCTAGATGGATCTCTGATACACTTTCGCAATATAGACACATGAAAACTGATGTATCGCTTCCGGATTTGACTTTTGATATCCAAATCATAGGCACTTGCCTACCCTACTGATACAATCCCGTAAGTGCCCAATGTACCATTGGCTAGTTTCTCTTCCCAAATATCATCACGCCCTTCACAAGTGATACCTGAAGACCCAATCATCCACCAAACTCCAAGTGTTTACGCCGATGATCTGTGAGATACGATCACGACTCACGAGCCGATAATAACCGCCTGATAAGCTTGTCCTCACGCATTACATAAAACCTTTTCCAAAGAAATTATGTTTAAAGGTTGGAGAGTATGTTCGAAAACAGACATACTTTGATTCCCGCTAAAATCTAGCAAATGTATTTTACGATGTTCAACAATCGTTCTACAATGAATTTAAATGTTATACCCCGTAGTTGCAGGTATGATGAGGACGCACGCATGGCGCCATGCGTAAATTTTGAAAGAAAGAAAGACGCTAGTTTTAAAAGCTTTCCGTTATTTTGAAGAAAAGGTTCACACGTGGAATTGGATTGCGTTTGGTATTTGACTTCATAGATTATATTAGAATTTTGAGATTTTATTTTAAATGGTCACTGGGCCCACTCGAGAAATTTACTGCTTTGTGGGCCCGCTGTGTTTTGAGATTTCCAGTATTTTGGATATTTTCGAAGACGAATATTAAGGGACTGGGGCGACACGTGTCACCTCATGTGGCACCTCGCCGAATTCTACATTTGGGGCATAAGTGCCGACGTAGTCAAGCCCTCACGAAACGCTTCACAATTTTCGTAGGGAAAATTCCGGCCATGTCCTTAATTTTTGGTGATTTTTCCGAGAGATTTAATCATTTTGGATTCAACGGAGGTGACATGTGTCACCTCACATCGAAGTTACGCCTCCAAGCCGACGGTATCGTTCACGATCGATTGCTTTGCGGCTCACGCTGGC
Organism: Przewalskia tangutica; assembly: GCA_029844215.1. Lineage (NCBI taxonomy): Eukaryota > Viridiplantae > Streptophyta > Magnoliopsida > Solanales > Solanaceae > Przewalskia > Przewalskia tangutica. The sequence goes on from CM056721.1 coordinate 107,300,396, forward strand.
CCTATCGTTCCTTTGTTTTGGCCTTGTTTTGGCCTTGTTTTGTGGCTTGTCTTGTGCCATGTTTTGTGAGTAGTGGGTTTAATTTTCTATATAAAGATAGAAAACTTGTGTTTCAGGGTTAATAGACGTCATGACCTTTATAAAGTAAAGTACCAAGAGTAGCGTATTCTACCTTCGGAGCTGGAAAGCGGCCAGCGCAGTGTAGAGTACTGGGAGCATTTTGCTTATTGTCGATAAATCGCCGCGAGGTACGCGAACCTCTTCCTATCTCTTCTAGCACGATACGCGGAACTATAAAGACAGCAGACGTATACGTGTTAATCGTGTTGACAGTTTAAAACATAAAGTTGTTATAACGCTTTACGGGAAGTTGGTTATAACACTTTACGTAGGTAAGAAGACGGTTTTATCGATGTTAGAAGGAAGAGATCTGATCTTATAAGATAAGAGACTTAACTTATTTGCTTTAATGACGAGTGATGTTTGTTGAAACCTCATTCGTGAGTAATGAGTACTGTTTTTAAAGATAATGTTTCATCGACGAATCGTAACGTATCGGCTGCACTAACGCAGCTGCTAATGTGCCGGAAAATGTATTGAATAATGACGTGTTGTATTAAAACCAAAGAGAAACCTCCATCTCGCATGTGTTAAGACGAGACAAATGATATTACATTTTCTAGATCATGCCGCCAGAATAAGATCGTTATAAACAAGAATAAACTACTCACATATATGACATATGTTACCAATTGTTCAAAAAGGAATCAAGTGATTAAGTTTGGGAACTATGAAACCTTTTGAAAATGAGAAGTTCGAGAATTGAAACTAGGTAAACTGAACTTAGGAAAAGAACGTTGGTACTTGATTTTAAAAGAAAGTGTTCTGCTTACTTAAAAACGTAGGTTGGTCATTCTAATACTACTGCATTCGGTGACTTTGATAAAGTAATGGATCTCTTTACAAAACTTAACGATGTAGTACTTTGGGTTAAAAACCCGACTTTCGCATAAAATGAAAGTACTTGAGTTGTGTGAAACTTGCCTATGCCGCGATGATAGCCTTTATTGTACAAGTCATTGTGGTTTCGCAGTTACCGCTGTTTCTCTCGATTGTAGGTCATTGACCGATTGAGAACTTACTGACGTGCTTCATGAATGACGAGAAATTCACCGCACGCCTCGCTGATAGTATTATTGTTGTTAATCGCTTGACATACCGATACCGACGCGTAGCCGCATCGCATGCTTCCATTTTGTTAAGGTCGTGGTTAATCGCTGGATATACCGACACGCTGCGAGCGCATCGCATGTTTCATTTCGATTATCGCCCAGGATTTCTTTCGACATACCCATTACCGACGCCAGCGCACGGCATGCGCCCATTTGGAAAGTTGTCTTATCGTTTCCTTCGACATACCGACACGATGCGAGCGCATCGGCATGCTTCCATTTGGAAAGTTGTCTTATTGTTTCTCGACATACCGACGGCGCGTGAAGCGCACGTACGCTTCCATTTGGATTGTCATCGTTGCTGAGGTCACATGGACACGCTCTACACCGGCACTCGGCACGTGGCTGGGACATCGGGTGGTATTGTTGTCGCATGGACACGTCTACACCGGCGCATTCGGGTACGCGCCATAATGCGAACTCGATTGATGTCAGGCGCGAGACCCATAGCGCTATATCGGGAGGATGATCGCTTTACGTTGTGCGAATCAGAGTTTGCTATCATACACGCCTCGCTTTATATAGACTAAGATGATTTCATTTACGTGATTGCGCTTGCACATACTTGGTACTGTGATCGACTCTTCGGGGCCGCGTCATGCCGCAGTGTAGGTACATCATCGTGGATCCGCCTAGGATCAGTCAACAGATTCAAGCTCCTTTCCCGAGGCTTATCTTTTTGTAGTGTTCCCAGTTGTAGGTTCTGTACATTCTGTGGTATGGCGGCCCCGTCCCGCCATAGTCGCCAGATATCTTAGAGGTCAGAGTAATCGCTGTAAGCGTGGTTGTAAAGGATTAAACTGCTCAGGTTTTATGTATATATCAAGGCAAATCGCTTGGTTGCTGCATATTTATTATATCTCTTGTTAAATGACTATGTTTTATGCTCATTGATTTTCTCTCGATGATGATCACCAGGTGCCTGTGTAAGGCACCAGCATCTGCCTGAACGGTCGCACAAAAGTGGTATCAGAGCGCTAATCCCTGAAAGTGGTATCAATGCACGGTTAGTCGGAAGGATACGATGGAGGCGTGGTAAGCGGAACCTTAGACTATTTACGATCGAGACCTTAGAGGTAGGCGTCGCTTGAGTAAAAGATTCGCTTTATGTTTGACCTTTATGGGCGCAGTAGTATACGTGGATTTATTCGCGTGATAAGTCCGGTAGCGCTGGATGGAAGTGGTAGCTTTCATGACGTGGAATTAGTAAGATTGTTCCTGATCGGGAACAAGAGTTCGCGCCGCTGGTCGGTCGAAAGTGCGTGATACGGTCAACCCGTAGCCCTGATTAAGTGTGGCTGTTCGTGGTCCCGCCAGTGGTAGGTCACGAGGATGCTAGCCCAAGTTTGTATGATCATCGATGAGTTCGTGGACGCGCTCACCGCAGCCGTTCAGAAGGCCGGGAATGGCCTAAGGAAGCTCGAGGTTAGTAAGATGACCAAGCTCGAGGTAGACTCCGCAGATTTTCGAACGGAAGTAATGATCAAGTATGGTACGATCGAGAGTTCAAGTGTTCGGAAGGGCACGACGAGTAAGCGGCAGAAGATAACGGTTATTTCGCAAGCTGGCGCAACATAACTGTTGAGGAACTTCATCGATATCCGTTTGAGAAGGAACATTCGGGACGAATGTTTCTAACGAGGGAGAATGTTATACCCAGTAGTGGCATGGTATGTGAGGACGCACGCAGCCGCAGCAGAAATTTTGAAAAGAAAGAAGACGCAGTTTTCGACTTAAAAGTTTCCTGCTATTTTTGAAGAAAAGGTTCATAACGGGAATTGGATTCCCAGATTTGGTATTTGGACTTATAGATTATATTAGAATTTTGAGATTTTATTTTCTAAATGGTCACGGGCCCACGGAGAAATTTACTGGCTTGGGCCCGCTTTGTTTTGAGATTTCGCATTTTGGATATTTTCTAAGACGAATATTCTGGATCGGGGCGACACGTGTCACCCCATGGCACCCTCGATCGACTTACATTTGGGCACAAGTGCTACTGTAGTCGCTTTCTCCGACTTAAACGTTTCCACTATAAGTAGGAAAATTCCTGGCTATGTCCTTTTTAATTTTGCGGATTTTTCCGAGAGATTTAATCATTTTGGGACCAACGAGGGCGATATGCGGTCACCCTCACATCGAAGTGCCGCGCCCAAGCCGACGCATTCGTTCACGATTGATTGCTTTCTGCGGCTCACGCTGGCCCTATCGTTCTTTGTTTCAGGCCTTGTTTTGCCTTGCTTCGGGCTTGCCTTGTGCCATGTTTTGCAGGAGTAGGGTGTCACTAATTTTCATGTAAAGATGTAAAACTTGTGTTTCACGTTAATAGACGCCATGACCTTATGGTAAAAGACTAAAGAGTAGCGATTCTACTCGAGCGAAAGTGGCCAGCAAGGTCAGAAGATTGAGCATTTTGCTTATTGTCGATAAATCGTCGCGAGGTATGTGAACCTCTTCCTATCTCTTCTAGCACGCATACGTGCGAATTCACGTAGTACTGAGACGATACTGTGTTAATCGTGGTTGACAGTTTTAAAATATAAAGCAGTTATAACTACTTTACGGGAAGTTGGTTATAATACTTTATGAGGTAAGAAGATGGTTTTATCGATGTTAAGTTAAGAGACTCGATCTATAAGATAAAGAGACTTAACTTATTTGTTTTGAACGAGACGTTTGTGGAAACTCATTCGCAGCAATGAGTACTTGGTTTTAAAGGGATAATGTTTTATCGATTTCGAATCGTAACGTGTATCGGCTGCATCGCAGCTGCTAATAAAGGAAAATGTATGAATAATGACGTGTTGTATTAAACCAAGAGAAACCTCCATCCGCATAAGCTAAGACAGACAAAATGATATTACATTTTCTAGATCATGGTCACTAATAAAGATCGTTATAAACAAGAATAAACTACTCACATATATGACATATGTTACTCAATTGTTCAAAAAGGAATCATGATTAAGTTTCGAACCATGAAACCTTTGAAAACGAAGTCGAGTAATCAAACTAGCAAATCGAACTTAGGAAAAGAATGTCAGTACTTGATTTTAAAAGGAAAGTTGTTCTGCTTACTTAAAAACGTATCGTCATTCTAATACTACTGCATCGTGACTTTGATAAGTGAATGGATCTCTTTACAAAACTTAACGTGATGAGTACTTTGGGGTTAAAACCCGACTTTGGCATAAAATGAAAGTAGAAGTTGTGGAAACTTGCCTTGTGATTATAGCCTTTATTGTACAAGCGCCAGTTTTCAGGTTACCGCCTCTCGATTGTATGGGCTTGACTGATTGAGAACTTACTTGACGTGCTTCAGCGACTGAGAAATTCCACCGCACGCTCTCGCTGATAGTATTATTGTTGTTAATCGCTGGGACATACCGACATCGGCGCGTAGCGCATCGCATGCTTCCATTTTGGTTAAGGTCCCGTGGTTAATCGCTGATATATCGACACGATACGCGAGCGGTATGTTTCATTTCGATTATCGCCATGATTTCTTTCGACATACCGACATCGACGCGAGCGCACGCATGCGCCCATTTGGAAAGTTGTCTTATTGTTTCCTTCGACATACCGACACGATGCGTAGCGCGACGTATGCTTCCATTTGGAAAGTTGTCTTATTGCTCTTCGACATACCGATACGATGCGTAGCGCACGCATGCTTCCATTCGATTGTCAGCTTGGCTGCTGAGGTCACATGGACACGCTTACACCAATGCAGACCTCCGGTACGTGGCCACGTGGACATTGGTATTGTTGTCGATTATGGACATGTCTACACCGGCAAAGAGATTCCGGCACGCGCCATAACGCGAACTCGATTGATGTCAGCGGGCGTGAGACCCATAGTTATATCGAGCGACGCATCGCTTTATGTCATGGAATCAGCTTGGTTATCATACATGTTTCGCTTTATATAGACTAAGATGATTTCATTTACGAAGATTGCATGCCACATACTTGGTACCGCGATCGACCTCTTCGGTCGCGTCACGCCGCAGCAGAGGTACATCACCGTGATCCTCGCCTAGGATCACGCAGATTTCAAGCCCGCTCCGAGGCTTATATTTTCGCAGTGTTCCCGAGCTGGTGGTTCTTGTACATCTGTGGGTATGGCGGGGCCCCACCGCCATAGTCGTTGATATCTTAGAGGTCCGTAATCGCCAAGTGTGGCTGTAAAAGGATTAAACTGCTCGTGTTTTATGTATATACCAAGGCGCAATCGCTGGTTGGCCTGCTTATTTATTATATCTCTTGTTAAATGACTCATGTTTTATGTTCCACGATTTTCTCCGACAGATGTATCACTAGGGTGCCCTGTAAGGCACCAAGAATCTGCCCTAACGGGTCGTTACATTAAATGAGAAAGATTTGAACTTTAATCGTTTCTACGAGCTTTCCTTATATTTCAAAAACTAGGGCTTTTCTAAGCCTTAAAATTTTATTCATGAATCACCCACCGATTCTTATTATTTCTAATACCTTACACTAGTCTCATCCCTCTCAATAATCTCAGTAACAATCATAGAACATACATTTAAGAAGTTTCACAAAGTCTCCTTCAACTTCTCGTTTTCGATTTTCAAGAATCTATAATTTTGAAGGATGAACTAGAGTTAATTTGATGTAAAACCAATGGGTTTTGAGTAAGAACTTACCTTAGAGTTTGAGAGATGTCCTTAGGGTTTTTTCCTCCATAGAGTCAGCCAAAACGAAGTGGGGGAGGGCTATAATTGTTACACCCCGGAAATTTCAGGATATGTTTATAAGAACGTACGTAAGAACTCAACAATGTTAAGGCTCGAGACTAGTAAAAACTTATCTAATTTTGGAATTTGCCTGAAACGAAATATTATGACGAACGGGAGGCTACACGCATCACCCCCTTAATGGTCTTGGACGAAATTATGATGGAGGAAATTGTCATTTGACCATAATTTAAAAGACCAAGTCTTGCAAATGGCTTAGCTTGACATTGTTGACTAAAAGTCCAAGCGGCCACTTGGCTGGATCCATGTGAAACTCATCTAGGCCAACCAATCGTGTAGATCTTGACCTCCATAGTATTATATATATGTGTGCTAGTAGCAAGACAAGGCTTTTAACACTTAGTTAAATCTTTCAAGAAAACCTTGAAGAGCAAGGAAGCTCTCATTGAGGATTTTCAAGATGAAAATTTTCAATTTGTCCAATAATCTCCCACTTTAAACCAAGGTTCCTAAGGGTATTGTAAGTGTATCTCTACAGAAAGACCTGAGAAATGGTGCCAGATTAGTCGCAAGGCTTAAAACTTCAGTGGTTATTCAACTTTGAAGTTGAAACTCAAGACTAGTTTTTCATAAGCTTCGGCTTGGGTGGATTGGAATGTCGAAAGGGTGAGCTAAAGCATGTGCTAGAGATCGACTTGTACTCTCGATCATATTTGAGCTAATTGAGGTATAATCTTCGCTTTACTTTTGTAATCAAGATTTATGTTATAATGAGTTATGTGGTCATGTGATACGTGTTATGAAGTTTGATAAGTGTTATGGAATTGGAAGCTCAAAATCCAAAATGACATATTTAGCTATTTGAAATCAAACTAATTTGATCGATAAATTGAATTGTCGACGTTACCTACTTGGAAAATGTAAGAGCTATAATTAATGGCGCTTGATATCATATTATGCTACCAATTTGGATTGAATTGGAAATTTAATAAGAATCGTATTGTTATATACATCAGGTCGTAAATTGACTAGTAGTCGTATTAGTTGTTATCATTTGTGGCGAATTTACACGCCTAGTAGGCGTAATCCTATTGATTAATTTCTCGATCGTGCCTTAAATGTGGCGTGTTTGGTTATTGTATTCGCCTTGAAAATGGTGGCAAAGTGAGAAACAAAGGAAGCCGTCCGATTTTCCGTAGAATTTAGTGACTTGCACTTGGAATATTCTACGCTTGAAACTAGAAGTTAATGACGCACTATGGTCATTATAGTCGACATACCATGTAACGTACTGGATTCGACTTAGCAAGTGGATTAAACCAAGAGGTATGTGGAACTTTCTTATCTCTCGAAAGCATGATTGTTGTAAATGTATAGTACAGACGCATAACAATATTTTGACAATCTAGTCTATTTGGTATCCTTGGCTTATTTTAAGAATGCCCAAGTTGTTCGAGTTAGGAATTAACTCACTTGTTTAATTAATATGATATCTTGGTTTTCAAAAGCTAGAGACTTTAAGATGTTGAAAGTATTGATACTTGTTGTTATGGAAAGTTTAAATAACGGGTTACTCTGGCAATTTAAGTATGTTATGACTCAAGAGTTTTAAAGTATGCGATACTTGTTTCGCTTAAACGATAAGTCCCTTCGATAGGAAATTGTATTTGACTAAGGCATGTGAATATAACGACTTTATGGGAGTCAAGTTATATCGCTTTATGGAAAGATAAATGGCTTGATTTATTGAAAGGCAATTTGATTTAAAGGCATCAATTTCCTAAGGTTTTTACGGCAGAAGAAGTCACTTGATTTAGGTTTAATTTTTATTTCTAAAAGTATCAGGACTTGTCTTGAAAAGAAATTGTAACTTGATACTACGGTTATTAGTATCTTGGAAGTTTTATAATGAAATGAGTCATTTTAAAAGAATAGAAGACGAGTACTTTGGGTTAAATTCCTGATTTTTATAAAAGATGATAAGGTCTTCAGGTAAACTAAAACGAGAGTGTATATGAACAAGAATAGTAAGAAGTTAGGGATTTCTTAACTTGCTTATATATCAGATGATGTCGATGAGCTTATGATACGTGGGTGATAGCCTGATTTGTGCTAGTGATATATTATTCGCCATGCGGTCATTCCCGATCGCGCATTGCATATTTCCGCGGATTTGCTACCCACGATGCGCGGAATACCACGCGAGTCCGTAGGCTTACGCGGTGAAATAGTCCCACGCGCGGCGGTCCACTTACGCGAGGAATACCTCGCGAGTCCGTGGCGGCTTACGCGGTGAAATAGTCCCACGCGAGAATACCTCACGCGTCCACCGGATCTACGCGAGTGAAATAGTCCCGAATAGATTGCTTAACGACACCGCGCGTGGTCCCGCTGATCGCGAGCCTTCCTACTTTATATCAGCATAAATTTCATTTACTCTCATCATAGTAAGGCACAAGCATCGTTAATCGAAGTTATCATACATGTTCCGCTTTATTTTAGACTTATGATTTCATTACGCATTTCGGGCCACATATTTGGTAAATGTCAGACCGACTCTTTCTCTGGCCGCTCATGCCGCAGTAAAGTACAGTTGTCGATCCTCGCCTAGGATCACCGCTCACCGCTGAGAAGCTCTTTATTCCGAGGCTTATCCCCGGTATTGCCAGTTATCAGACATTCAGGTACGCGTGGCCCTATCCCGCCAGAGTTGTTATTCTGAGGTCAGAGTCACATCGTGGACGGGTTGTAAAGAAAGAAAAAATGTAATCGCTCTATTTCCGATCGAGTATATTTTTACTGGCGTGGCCTTATCCAGCCTCGTTGTTAATTTATGTTTGCCATTTTTTAGTCGTATGTTCCACGCTATTCTCTCGATGTTTACTAAAAGCGCGCCTGGCAGTAGGCACCGCCGCGCCCGGCCTGGTCGTGACAAAGTGGTATCGTGAGCGCTAGTCTCTGAAAGTGTCTACGCACCGTGTTCAGTAGTAGTCTGATTATCGCTGTGCCCGCACCACATCTATAATCGTGAGGTCGCATGACATTTAGGATTGGTTTCCATTCTTCTCACTCCAAGATCGCGCGATGTAGCAGATGGTTAGGGTCGCCTCTCCAACAAGTTATGATTGTACATGCCACGAAAAGCAAGATAACCGTGGAAGGATTACGTGGATCATGTGATCCGTGTTGGTATCGCTTGCAGATAGTTGGTATTGTGATATACAACCATACGGATTTATGTTCGGGGTCACACGCAGTCGCCTAGATGATTTTAGATTACCGTGATCGTAAGGACTAAATAAATACTCGGGAGGTATGAGCAGCCATGAACTCTCATCAAGGTTTTACGTACTAATTTGAGATAATTAGCGACGATGAGTTGCGTGAGAATGTAATGACCCTTAAGAAGTTAATTAAGAGACTATGGAAGACTATGTTAGCAAACTTAAGCCACGCGTATGCTTAAGCGGAATTGTACGTAGATCCGACGAAGAAAGTATGGTCATTGTGGTCAAGACAACACGACTATGATTTTACGGAAGTTTTTGTACCCGTTACGTGGCTGATAAGTTAGGCTTGGAGCATGGAAATCGCGAGCCGGAATCGTGATAACCGCCGAGACCTTAGGTATATAAGGCCTTCTCGCAGTGTTAAGTCGCATCAAGGGTAAGAGTTACGCGACGCCGAGTCGAAGCCGAGACCTATTGGTCGCCCCATAGCTTGAAATTAAATGGGATCACTTGGTAGTAGTTCCGCTACGTGACAGGATCACGAGGGTGTAAGGCCCACGTCTAGTTAATCGTTCTACGGGTTCGTGGACGCATTCCACCTAACCAGTCATGAGAGCCGAATCGGCCTTACGTTGCTTAATTTTGTAACTCCAAAGAGCGAGGCGAGTTAGTATGGAATTTATGTAGGTAAGCTAGAATAAGTGGGAATACGGAAAGAGTGCGACTAAGTGAAAAGAGAGCAACCAAGTGTAAAGAGATAAAACTCAATCCACGAGAACCTTTCGGGACTACACCCGTGTGTTAAAAGCGGTAGCCGAAGGTAGATAATCGATTCATAACGATGCGCTGACTCAGCAGAGTCTATGACGCATGCTGAGGTCATTATGAGTTCGCTAGTCAGCCTCTTGTTATGCCAACGCTGACCGCAGAGAGATTGGCTCGATTCCGCTTTTCGGTAAGTCGATTTTCCAAAGAAAAGTGAGAGAAGTCGTAGTAACCGCGAATTATCCTTCCTTCTTCGCATCGCTGTTTTCTTTTAAGTCTGCGCGACTTGTTCACTGGGGTAAATTGACGCAGAAGATGTGATAATTGAATTTGGAGGAAGTTATGTTAAGTGCCCTAGAGGTACTTGAGTCGGGTTGGTGCGACGGTCGTACACGACCTTCCTGATGATTTCGTGAGAATGTACAAGGCAAGAATAAAAATAAGTACGGTGCCGCTGCATGAAAGTCGAGGGTATCTTTGGTAGGTTTTGAAAATCTATACGACTTTAAGGCGCGCGTGATGATTAGATGTTTATCGACCGCGAGGACCCCGTGATTGTGTCATGACCCAAGGAAGGTTTATTAGGAGATAAGCTCTCCCCATGTAAAGCGATGCTTTATGACATGGTTACGTACCCATGTTGTTAGACGTAAGGATATAAGACCGTAAGATCTTCGTATCGCCATGCCATAGGTTACGCTTGTGGATAACCGTGGAAAAGTGTTGGTCGAGTAATAAAGAACGACGCATTTAATTGGTTATGGGCATCGTAAAGATATAAATGTAAGTCGCACGAGTCACGATTACCCTGCAGTGTAAAGACCATTAGTTGATAACGGGCGTAAAGAACATTTCAAGAAAATGTGGTAACACCTGTTTTGGGCTCTACAACCGGGAAAGGAAAACCGGTTACTACTTGACGAGATCAAGGAAACCTCCCTAAATTGTGATTTGACAAGAAGTCTTAGCCATGCAGGCAAGCAAAGGAATTAAGTCTAAAGTTTAGCGACCAAGTTTGGTTGCAACAAAAGGAAACAGAACCATAAGTGATTAAGGATACCCAATATTTCGCAGGAATGAGAAAGACTTTCGCTTATCGGAAGACAAGTTGACCACTTATCATCGCTCTAACCTCCCGAAAGCACTGTAGGTCGTTTTTATGATAACACGTCGGTATCAAGAAGGTCGTGGTCGACGCAACCCGATAAGGATAGAACCTATGTTTTCCGTGAGTTAGAAGCAGAAAGGAAATCGCGCCACCACGATTTAAAGTTGGCGCAGCTAAATCATGCCTTGAAGATTTGGGCAATGACGATATACGCACTTGCGATACTGCAGACCACAAAGCCTCCAGATATCCGCAGACCGAGGCATTAGAATTGATGACACGACGGTGGTTAGAGTTACTCAAGGATTGTGTTATTGATATCATATACCATCCGGAAAGCCAAGACACATGTGATACTCTTCGCGCGGACCTGGGGTAGTCTTCCGTACGGGCAATGACAGATGTGATGTAGTCTAAGATTCTTCGCCACGCCTGTGGTTCGATTAATTGTTTCCAAGGTTAATGAAGTTCGATCCGTGAGGTTGTCGAGTCTTCCATCGCTGAGGAAGTAAAGAGGCGGCGCAGAGGATCCAGCTATGATACGGATCGAGATACGACTCGGGCGAGAAGAGCTCGTTTGAGTAGCACCGTACGGGTGCCGTGACACGAGGATAGATTGCATGTACCCGCGTCAGCAGACTAGTCGCCAGGTTTTAGTGAGGCACGCAGCGTTTATTGCTCAGACCGCTCGAGGTCGACTAAGTCAGGTCGTGACCTCGTATGTACGTACGGGTAAGATGATCGGAAAAGCGGACGAGCAGAGTTGTCGCTAACATCCGACTAGTAGCAGTCACGGTTGTACCGTAAGCCCGCTGGCTATTGCAGCATTGAAATCCCAACCCAGATATGAGAGGTAATTAATATGGATCTTGTTACATGTGGCATCGCATCGGCGAAGGCGCGACTCGGGGTCATGGTAATTAGGTCGCGAAACCACCGTGTTCTTTCTGGATTGGGACCACTTACTCTACCGAGGTTTATACTAGCTTGTATAGCGTAGAGATTGTGAGACCGCACGAGGTTCCTACGCTTATGATTACAGATAGATGAGCCTACCATGATAACTTCGAGGTTTTTCGTAAGGATTAGGACACAAAGTAGTCTCGCACAGATTACACCTCGACCGACGGCCAGCAGAGCGCATCATCCGTGCACTCGGCGATAGGTCATGGGCCCGTGTTTTTGATTTCGTGAATAGCGAAGGTTAAATGCCTCTTGTCTTGTTACGCACGATAACAGATACCCTTCCGCCAGTGTGGCCCAGACGAGGCCTCATGTAGCGAAGTGCAGATCGCCGGCGATGGTTCGACATAGGCGAGGTTCGCTTATTTGGTCCGCACTTGATTCAAGCTATGGATAAGGCTAAGCTTATCCGGGAAGATTGTAGTGTTTAGAGTCCGCAGGCTTTATGCAGATAACCGGCGTCGACACGCAGTTCAGCTTGATATTTTCGCATGAGTATCGCATGCGGCCGTGTGGCATTATCGCACGCAGGTCAGAAGCGAGACTATGTCGCTATCTTAAGTTTGACTCGAGAGAACATTCGGGACGAATGTTTCTAGGGGGAAGAATGTTACATCCCGGAAATTTCAGATACGTTTATAAGAACGCACGTAAGAACTCAACAATGTTAAGGTTCGAGACGAGTAAAACTTATCGGAATTTTGGAATTTGTCGAAAACGAAATATCATGATTTAATGGGAGGCTTACACGTGTCACCCCCTTAATGGTCTTGGACGAAATTATGATGGAGGAAATGGTCATTTGACCATAATCTAAAAGACCAAGTCTTGCAAATGGCTTAGCTTCGACATTGTTGACTAAAAGTCCAAGCGGCCACTGCCAGATCCATGTGAAACTCATCTGTGCCAACCAATCAGGTAGATCTTGACCTCCATAGCATTATATATGTGTAAAGCAAGTAGCAAGACAAGGCTTTAACACTTAGTTAAATTTTCAAGAAAACCTCGAAGAGCACAAAGTTTCTCTCTTGGTGGATTTTCAAGATGAAAATTTTCAATTCTCATCCAATAATCTCCCACTTTAAACCAAGGTTCCTAAGGGTATTGTAAGTGTATCTCTATAGAAAGACTCTGAGAAACGGTGTTTTCAGATTAGTCGCAAGGCGAAAACCTAAAGTGGTTATTCAACTTTGAAGTCAAACCAAGCATTGAGTTTTTCATAAGCTTCTAAGTGGTCAAAGTGATTGGAATGTCGAAAGGAGGAGCTAAAGGTGCTAGAGATCGACTTGTACTCGGATCATATTTGAGCTAATTGAGGTATAATCTTCGCTTTACTTTTGTAATTCAAGATTTCACGTTATAACGAGTTATGTTGGTCACGTGATACGGTTATGAAGTTTGATAAGTGTTATGGAATCGAAGATCAAAATCCGAAATGACATATTTACCCATTTGAAATTGAAATCCAATTTGATCGATAAATTGAATTGTCGCACGTTACCTACTTGGAAAATGTAGTAGCTATAATTAATGGCGGCTTGATATCATATTATGCTACCAATTTGATTGAATTGGAAATTTAATAAGAATTGCATTGCTATATACATCGCGTCGAAATCGACTAGTAGTCAGATTAGTTGTTATCATTTGCGGGCGGAATTTTACACGCCTAGTAGGCGGTAATCCCCATTGATTAATCGCTTGATCAGGCCTCAAACGCGGCGGTTTGGTTATTGTATTCAACTTGAAAATGGTGGCAAAGTGAGTAGAAACAAAGGAAGTCGTCCGATTTTCCAGAATTTAGGGACTTGCACTTGGAATATTCTACGCTTGAAACTAGAAGTTAATGTACGCATTTACGGTCATTATAGTCGACATACTATGCATACGATCGACTTAGCAAGTGGATTAAACCAAGAGGTATGTGGAACTTTCTTATCTCTCGAGTACGATTGTTGTAAATGTATAGTACTACAGACGCAATTATTTTGACAATCTAGTCTATTTGGTATCCTTCGCTTATTTTAAGAATGCCCGTTGTTTGAGTTAGGAATTAACTCACTTGTTTAATTAATAAGGATATCTTGGTTTTCAAAAGCCAAGAGACTTTAAGCATGTTGAAAGTATTGATACTTGTTGCTATGGAAAGTTTAAAGAACGGGTTACTCTAAGTAATTTAAGTATGTTATGACTCAAGAGTTTTAAAGATGTGATACTTGTTTCGCTTAAACGATAAGTCCTCGATAGGAAATTGTACTTGACTAAGGCATAAAGTGAATATAACGACTTTATGGGGAGTTGGTTATATTGGCTTATGGAAAGATAAATGGCTTGATTTATTGAAAGGCAATTTGATTTAAAGGCATCAATTTCCTAAGGTTTTTATTTAGAAGAAGTCACTTGATTTAAGCCTAATTTTTATTTCTAAAAGTATCAGACTTGTCTTGAAAAGAAATTGTAAGTCGATACTATCATATTAGTATCTTGAAGTTTTATAATGAAATGAGTCATTTTAAAAGAATAGAAGACGTAGTACTTTGGGTTAAATTCTGATTTTTATAAAAGATATGATAGCGCTTCTGTAAACTAAAATGAGAGTGTATATGAACAAGAATAGTAAAGGTTGTGGGATTTCTTAACTTGCTTATATATCAGATGATAAGTCGATAGAGCTATGATATGTGTGATAGCCTGATTTGTGCTAGTGATATATTATTCGCCATGGGTCATTCCCAGATTGTGGCATTGCATATTTCCGCGGATTTGCTACCCACGATGCGGCAATACCTCACGCGAGTCCGTAGGCTTACGCGGTGAAATAGTCCCACGTGCTGTCCAAATACGCGAGGAATACCTCACGCGAGTCCGTAAGCGGCTTACGCGGGTGAAATAGTCCCACGCGAGGAATACCTCACGCGTCCACCGGATCTACGCGTGAAATAGTCCCGAATAGATCGCTTAACGACACCGCGCGGGCGGTCCAAATTTTGATCGCGAGCCTTCCTACTTTATATCATAAGATACCCCTATTTACTCTCATTGTTAGTAAGGCACGCAGATCGTTAATCGAGTTATCATACATGTCTCCGCTTATTTTAGACTTATGATTTCATTACGCATTTCGCCACATATTTGGTACATTTTGTACCGACTCTCCTGGGCCGCGCTCACGCCGCAGTGTAAAAGTTGCTTCGATCCTCGCCTTAGATCACCGTCACCGTTGAGAAGCTCTTTATTCCTGAGGCTTATCCCCTCGTATTGCTTGCTATCAGACATTCGTGGTATGGCGGCCCGTCCCGCCAGAGTCATATTCTTGGGTCTCAGAGTCACATCAGGACGGGTTGTAAAGAAAGAAAAATGTCGCTCTATTTCTCGATCGGTATATTTTTACTAAGGTGGCCTTATCGGCTACCGCTGTTAATTTATGTTTAAGTATTTTTTAGTTGTGTATGTTCACGCTATTCTCTCGATGTTTACTAAAAGGGTGCCTGGCAGGCACCGCCATGCCCGGTCGGTCGTGACAAAGTGGTATCGTGAGCGCTAGTCCTCTGAAAGTGTCTACGCACCGTGTCGCAGAGTCTTGACATCGCGTGTCGCGCACTACATCTATAATCGTGAGGTCGCATGACATTTAGGATTGGTTTTCATTCTTCTCACTCTAAGATCGCGCGACAGAGCGGTATCGTTGTGTCGCCCGTCCCAACAAGTTATGATTGTTTGCAGCCACGCAGAAAGGCAAAGCAGCCGACGTAAAGGATTACGTGGATCATGCGATTCCAGTTGGTATCGTTTGTAGTATAGTTGGTATTGGATATACAACTATACGGATTTATGTTCGGGGTCACGTGGTCGCTTGTGATGATTTTAGATTACCGTGATCGTGCGACTAAATAAATATCGGGAGGTATGAGCGCATAAGGAACTCTCATCAAGGTTTTACGTACAATTTGAGATAATTAGTGATGATGAGTTGTGTGAGAATGTAACGGACCCTGAAGTTAATTAAGAGACTAAGTGGAAGACTATGTTAGCAACTTAAGCCACGTGGTACGCTAAGGAATTGTACCGCGATCCTGACGAAGAAAGTATGGTCATTGGTGGTCAAGACAACACGACTCATGATTTTACGAGAAGTTTTGTACCTTGCCACGGCTGATAAGTTAGGCTTCGAGCATGGAAATCATGAGCCCGAGATCGTGTGATAACCGCCGAGACCTTAGGTATATAAGGCCTTCTCGTAGTAAAGTTGTCGCACTGGCGGTAAGAGTTGCGCGACGCCAGTCGAGCCGAGGACCTATTAAGGGTCGCCCATAGCTTGAAATTAAATGATCACTTGGTAGTAGTTCCGCCACGCGATGATCACGGTGGTGTGGCCCAAGTCTAGTTAATCGCTCACGTTCGTGGACGATTCCACCTAACCAAAGTCATGAGCCTGAATCGCCTTATGTTGTTTAATTTTGTAACCCAAAGAGCCGAGGCCGCAGTTAGTATGGAATTTACGTAGTAAGCTAGAATAAGTTCGGGAATACTGAAAAGAGTGCACCAAGAAAAGAGATCAACCAAGTGTAAAGAGATAAAACCCGAATCCACGAGAACCTTTCGGGGGACTACACCCGTGTGTTGCGGTAGTCGCCGGTAGATAATTGACGGTGATGTAGCCGCTGACTCAAAGCAGAGTCATATGACGCATGCTGAGGTCATTATGAGTTCGCTAGTCGCCTCTTGTTATGCCAACGCTGATCGCAGAGAGATTGGCTCGATTCGCTTTTCCGT
Organism: Przewalskia tangutica; assembly: GCA_029844215.1. Lineage (NCBI taxonomy): Eukaryota > Viridiplantae > Streptophyta > Magnoliopsida > Solanales > Solanaceae > Przewalskia > Przewalskia tangutica. The sequence goes on from CM056721.1 coordinate 107,317,188, forward strand.
AAGTCGATTTTCCGCGAAAAGCGAGAGAAGTAGTAACGCGAATTATCCTTCCTTCTCGCATCGCTGTTTCTTTTTAAGTCATGCGACTTGTTCACTGGGGTAAATCGACGCAGAAGTATGTGATAATTGAATTTGGAGGAAGTTATGTTAAGTGTCCTAGAGGTACTTGAGTCGTTGGTGCGACTCGTGGCCACGACCTTCCTGATGATTTCGTGAGAATGTACAAGGCAAGAATAAAAATAAGTACGGTGCCGCATGAAAGTCAGGTATCTTTGGTAGGTTTTGAAAATCTATACGACTTTAAGGCGCGCGTGATGATTAGATGTTTATCGACCGCGAGAGACCTCGTGATTAGGTCACGACTCATGAAGGTTTATTAATGAGATAAGCCTCCCCATGTAAAGCGATTTTGTGTATTATGGTTACGTACCCATGTTGTTAGACGGCGATATAAGACCGTAAGGTCTTGATCGCCATGCCATAGGTTACAGGATAACCGTGGAAAAGTGTTGGTCGAGTAATAAAGAACGACGCATTTAATTGGTCGAGGAAGTATCGTAAAGATATAAATGTAAGTTGCACGAGTCATGATTACCCCAGACGAGTGTAAAGACCATTAGTTGATAATGGGCAGTAAGAACATTTCAAGAAAATGTGGTAACACCTAGTTTTGGGCTCTACAAACTGGGAAAGGAAAACCGGGTTACTACTTGACGAGATCAAGGAAACCTCCCCCCCTAAATTGTGATTGACAGTAAGTCTTTGCCATGAGGCAAGCAAAGGAATTAAGTCTAAAGTTTAGTGACCAAGTTTGGTTGCAACAAAAAGGGAAACAGGAACCATAAGTGAGATTAAGGATACCCGAATATTTCGCAGGAATGAGAAAGACTTTCGCTATCGGAAGACAAGTCGACCACGACTACGCTTCTAACTCCTCCCGAAAGCACTGTAGGTTAGGTTTTTATGATAACACGCTGGTATCAATAGGTCAAAGCCGACGCAACCCGATAAGGATAGAACCTATGTTTTCCTGAGTTGTGAAGCAGAAAGGAAATCGCGCCACTCACGATTTAAAGTCAAGGCAGCTAAATCATGCCTTGAAGATTCGGGGGCATGACGATATATACGCACTTCATGGATACTGTGCGCACTACAAAAGCCTCCGTATATCTCGCAGATCGAGGCAAGAGAATTTATGACACCGATGGTGGTTAGAGTTACTCAAGGATCGTGTTATCGATATCCTATACCATCCGGGAAAGCCAAGACAGCTATGTATACTTCGCGCGGACCTAAGGGTAGTCTTCCGTACGGGCAGCCGATAGATGTGATGTAGTCCGTAAGATTCTTCGCCAAGCCTGTGGTTCGATTAATTGTTTCCAAGGTTAATGGTTCGATCCGGAGGTTGCCGAGTCTTCCATCGCTGAGGAAGCAAAGAGGCGCAGAAGAGGATCCGCTATGATACGCAGATCGAGATACGACTCGGCGAGAGAAGAGCTCGTTGAGTAGCACCGCATGGGGTGCCGTGGAGATGAGGATAGATTGCAGACTGCGCCGCAGACTAGTCGCCAGGTTTTAGTGAGGCACGCAGCGCTTATTGCTCAGACCGCTCGAGGTCGACTAAGTCGGTCGTGACCTCGCATGTACGTACGGGTAAGATGATCTAAAAAGTGGACGAGCGAGTTGTCGCTAATATCCGAATTAGTAGCAGGTCACGGTTAGGTACCGTAAGCCCAAATGGCTATCAGCAGCATTGAAATCCCAACCCAGATATGCAGAGGTAATTAATACGGATCTTGTTACGGTGGCATCGCACTTAGGAAGTGGCGACCGGGGTCATGGTAATTAGGTCGCGAACCACCGTGTTCTTTCTGATTGGGACCACTTACTCTACCGAGGTTTATACTAGCTTGTATAGCAGAGATTGTGAGACCGCACGAGGTTCCTACGCTTATGATTACGATAGACGAGCTCACCATGATAACTTCGAGGTTTTTCAGAAAGGATTAGGGACACAGTAGTCTCGTTGTTGCATTACACCCTCACCGACTGGCCAGCAGAGCGCATCTATCCAGCACTCGAGGATAGGTCATGCCCGTGTTTTGATTTCGTGAATAGCCGAAGGTTAAATACCTCTTGTCTTGTTACGCACGATAACAGATACCCTTCCGCCAGTGGCCTTGATTTGGCCTCAGATGTAAGCGAAGTGTAGATCGCCGGCCTGATGGTTCGACATAGCGAGGTTCGCTATTTGGTCCGCATTTGATTCAATGGGCTATGGATAAGGCGGCTTATCCGGGAAGATTGTAGTGCTTAGAGTCCGCAGGCTTTACGCAGATAACCGATGTCGACACGCGGGGCTTTGATATTTTCGTACGAGTATTACATGCGGCCAAGTGTGGCATTATTGGCACGTAGGGGTTGCGAGACTATGTCGCTATCTTAAGTTTGACTCGAGAGAACATTCTGACGAATGTTTCTGGGAAGAATGTTACACCCCGGAAATTTCAGTGATATGTTTATAAGAACGCACGTAAGAACTCAACAATGTTAAGGCTCGAGACGAGTAAAAACTTATCGGAATTTTGGAATTTGTCTGAAACTAAATATTATGATTTAACGGGAGGGCGACACGCGTCACCCCCTTAATGGTCTTGGACGAAATTATGATGGAGGAAATGGTCATTTGACCATAATTTAAAAGACCAAGTCTTGCAAATGGCTTAGCTTGACATCGCTGACTAAAAGTCCGCGGCCACTGCTAGATCCATGTGAAACTCATTTAGGCCAACCAATTGTGTAGATCTTGACCCTCCCGCGTAGTATATATGTGTGCTAGTCGCAAGACAAGACTTTTTTACACTTAGGTAAATTTTCAAGAAAACTCAAGAGCACAAGGAAGCCTCGACTTTAGGATTTTCAAGATGAAAATTTTCAATTCTTGTCCAATAATCTCCCACTTTAAACCAAGGTTCCTAAGGGTATTGTAAGTGTATCTCTATAGAAAGACCCTGAGAAACGGTGTTTTCGTATTAGTCGCAAGGCTTAAAACCTAAAGCGGTTATTCAACTTTGAAGTTGAAACTTCAAGATGAGTTTTTCATAAGCTTCATGGGTGGCAGTGATTGGAATGTCGAAAGGAGTGAGCTAAAGGCTAGAGATCGACTTGTACTCGATCATATTTGGGCTAATTGAGGTATAATCTTCGCTTACTTTGTAATCAAGATTTCATGTTATAATGAGTTATGTGGTCACGTGATACGTGTTATGAAGTTTGATAAGTTGTTATGGAATCGAAGCTCAAAATCCGAAATGACATATTTAGCCATTTGAAATTGAAATCCAATTTGATCGATAAATTGAATTGTCGATGTTACCTACTTGGAAAATGTAGTAGCTATAATTAATGGCGCTTGATATCATATTATGCTACCAATTTGGATTGAATTGGAAATTTAATAAGAATTGGTATTGTTATATACATCAGGTACAAATTGACTAGTAGTCAGATTAGTTGTTATCGCCATGGCGGAATTTTACACGCCTAGTAGGCGGTAATCCCTCATTGATTAATTGCTTGATCAGGCCTTAAATGTGGCGTGTTTGGTTATTGTATTCGCCTTGAAAAAGGTGGCAAAGTGAGTAGAAACAAAGGAAGTTGTCGTCCGATTTTCCGTAGAATTTAGTGACTTGCACTTGGAATATTCTACGCTTGAAACTAGAAGTTAATAGACGCATCTACGGTCATTATAGGTTGACATACTACGCACGACGATCGACTTAGCAAGTGGATTAAACCAAGAGGTATGTGGAACTTTCTTATCTCTCGAGCATGATTAAGTTGTAAATGTATAGTACTATAGACGCACAAGATTTTGACAATCTAGTCTATTTGTATCCTTGGCTTATTTTAAGAATGCCCAAGTTGTTCGAAAGTTAGGGAATTAACTCACTTGTTTAATTAATAAGGATATCTTGGTTTTCAAAAGCTAAGAGACTTTAAGTATGTTGAAAGTATTTTGATACTTGTTGTTATGGAAAGTTTAAAGAATGGGTTACTCTAAGTAATTTAAGTATGTTATGGACTTCAAGAGTTTTAAAGATGTGATACTTGTTTCGCTTTAAACGATAAGTCCCTCGATAGGAAATTGTATTTGACTAAGGCATAAAGTGAATATAACGACTTTATGAGTTGGTTATATCGCTTTATGGAAAGATAAATGGCTTGATTTATTGAAAGGCAATTTGATTTAAAGGCATCATTGCCTAAGGTTTTTATTTAGAAGAAGTCACTGATTTAGAAGCCTAATTTTTATTTCTAAAAGTATCGTGACTTGTCTTGAAAAGAAATTGTAACTCGATACTACTACTATTAGTATCTTGGAAGTTTTATAATGAAATGAGTCATTTTAAAAGAATAGAAGACGTAGTACTTTGGGTTAAATTCTGATTTTTATAAAAGATACGATAAGGTCTAGGTAAACTAAAATGAGAGTGTATACGAACAAGAATAGTAAGAAGTTGTGATTTCTTAACTTGCTTATATATCAGATGATGTCGATGAGCTTATGATACGCGTGATAGCCGATTTGTGCTAGTGATATATTATTCGCCATGGTCATTCCCGATCGCGCATTGCATATTTCGCGGATTTGCTACCCACGATGCGCAGGAATACCTCACGCGAGTCCGCAGGGCTTACGCGGTGAAATAGTCCCACGCGCGGTCCAAATACGCGAGGAATACCTCGCGAGTCCGTGGCTTACGCGGTGAAATAGTCCTACGCGAGGAATACCACGCGTCCACCGGATCTACGCGTGAAATAGTCCCGAATAGGATCGCCTAATGAAATCGCGCAAGGTGGTCCCGCTGATCGCGAGCCTTCCTACTTTATATTGTAAGATACCCCTATTTACTCTCATTGTTAGTAAGGCACACGCATCGTTAATCGAGTTATCATACATGTCTCCGCTTTATTTTAGACTTATGATTTCATTACAAGACGCATTTCGCCACATATTTGGTACATGTCAGATCGACTTCCTCGGGCCGCGCTCACGCCGCAGTAGTACAAAGCTGTCGATCCTCGCCTTAGGATCACTGCTCACCGCTGAGAAGCTCCTTTATTCCGAGGCTTATCCCCGGTATCATTGCTATCAGACATTCAGGGTACGGGCCCCGCCCCGCCAGAGTCATATTCTGAGGTCCGTAGTTACATTGTGGACGGGTTGTAAAGAAAGAAAATGTACCGTTTCTATTTCGATTGAGTATATTTTTACTTGGCGTGGCCTTATCGGCCAGCTCGTTGTTAATTTATGTTTAAGTATTTTTTTAGTCAGGTATGCTCCGCCGCTATTCTCGATGTTTACTGCGCGGTGCCAAGTAGGGCACCATGCGGCCCGGCTGGTCGTGACAATAATGAAGTTAGGCCTTTAAAAGGTCATTCTTGGTGCGCGGTCACGCAGCTGGAGGCCCAACCACAAAATTGATCGCGCAGGGAAGGCACTAACACTGCCTCCAGTGCGCGCAACCGATCGTGCAGACTACATAGTGCCCAGTAAAATGGGAATAACTCCTATAACATAGATCCAATTAAGATCTATAATATATGATTGGAACGGTATTTCAAAGACCTACAACGTTGATGATGTGAGCTTTCTCAAATATCCAACACAAGTACCTGCAAACTAGGCATAAGTGCAACATACCTCATACTTAGATGAATTTAAGAGCTCTTACGAACTTCACTATTTGGTTTGACTTCAAAACAACTATCTTTCACCGGTATTCATCCCGAAAGGACCCATATATCTAAAATATGATACATCAATACTCATTTAATTCATTCACACCTAACTCGATACGAAATGTTACAACATCATCCTTTACATTTTAAGTAAATAGAAAACTTAATTATGGATTATATTTCTAATTCAATTATTTTCTTTATAGAGTGAAATATATAGAAACCATAAACCGATTTTAAACCAATAAAGATTGAGTACTTATTGACTATTTCAGTTGTAAATTTTCATACAAGCAATTCAGACAACAAAGACATGATAGGATAACCAACAAAGTAATAAAGACTCATAAAATCATGGGAAATAAAAGCCTTTACGGATACCTAGACATACCTTAATGGTTGTTTCTTCCCTCTGTGTGGTCTCTTCGCCATTTCCACTCTTGGAGTGGTCAACAGACTCTCCTCCTGATTCATCTCCTCCTAATTGTCTCTCATGTTGGCTAACAGAGCAGCCATTTAATCCCTCTTACTTCTTTTCATTCTCATTCTGGTCACTAGGGCCTTCATCCGATTCCTCTGCTTATTTTGGTCTCTTTTTCACTCTCATTCTGATCACCTATTATTGTGTTCGAATCTGGCGAGTCTCACTTATGTTGGTTTTATTACTATTCACAAGTTGGTTGATCCGTCAAGTTGATTTATCTGATGGTCAACTAAATTTCATAGGAAAAAGAAGGAAATAGAGAATTTAAACAATAATAATCATCTTTTTGGGTGGTAAAGCCACATATATAAATAGAACATGTGATAACATTACAACCACATTATTTTGGTTGAGTTTTAACAAAACATTACTACTCAACCACATTTCCTCGCTATTTAACTAACTCCTACTATGGACAAATTTATCAGGTGTAGTAGTCAGCTTTCATGATAATACGTTTCACCAAGTTACATATCTTTTCACATATAATTGGATAAAAGCATTTAAGGTCCTTAAGTGGTGTGTATTATGGATTGATTTGAACTTTATTTATTTAAATAATAATTTATTTGGTTTGCCCTCATAACAAGTAATGGACAAATACGTGGACCCATTACGATTAAACAAACGTGGCTATTCTAGCCATGTATTCTGGCCATCTATATAACCACCTTTTCTAGTATTTGAATCCATAGTCTTACTTATTTTGATTTTATTATTATTCACAACTTGGTATATCTCGCTGCTTAGTCATCCGATGGTCACTAAGTGAACCATAGAAAAGGAATAATAACTTTTTTGGGTGAGTTTTAACAATAAATCCGATGTTATTCTAATAAGTATTCTTTTTTGTTTAATGTCAATAAAAAGGACTTTGGATGTGCAAAGATCCCTCTACATTACTTCAAGCTTCATTCATTTAAAAAAAAAAATTAATTTTGTAACATAACTTGCAAATATATTGAACTTTAAATGTAAATTCTTCTAATCTGATTAACCCTTATATATATATATATATATATATATATATATATATATATATATATTACTAATATTTATTCCTTTTGTCAATGTCAATCAAAACAACTAAAACTACATTACTTCACACGCACTAACCTGCCCGTGGATCGTGCCTTACCCTGCACCCTAGTGATACAACATCGTAGAAAATCAATGGAATAAAACATAAACATGAAACAAGAGATATGATAAATAAATAGGCTAACTAAAACAGTGTCTTCAGATATATATACATAAAAACCCAACAGCTTATCCTTTTTACAAACTCGCCCACAACAAGCATTACATGCACTCTAAGAGTTTTTATACAACATGACGACAGTGGCTCTCGCCATACCTCGAATGTACAAGACCCTACAACTCAGTGTAACATACCAAAAGATAAGCCTCCTGAGGAACGGAGCTTCCAAACGCTGAACTGCGATCCTAAGAGCTAGGATCAACAACCGATGTACTCTACCGCAGATAAACGCAGCCTCCGGCGAGGTCAAGATAACAGTACCAAGTATGTGAAATCAAAATATCAGAGTTAAATCATAACCTATGTAAAGCGTGAGACATATATGATAACCAAAATACAAGACGCAATCATAAACGCATAAGTCGTGACTCACGCCTCAAAGTCATCACTAAATATAACTACGGGTCTCACGCCCACAACATCATCATGTTCGCATTCGCCACATGCCCTAATTTCCATCGTGCGCATATGCCCGTGATGCAACAATAATAACAAGGTATCGTAATCAACCTCGCCGCACGCCACATGCCCCGAATTTCAGACGCGATATGTCCATGTAATAACAATAACAATATATCGTAATTAACCCGCCGCGATGGCCGCATGCCCCCTAACTCAGACGGCGCGCATGTCCATGTAACAACATCACACTCCTAATGGAAGCATACCCGCCACCCATCGTCGCGATGTCCATCAATCACCGATAGCCGCCCTCCAACGAGACGCCAGAGCACGTAAATACAACACTTGCACAACAAAGGCTATTACTACAAACATAGGCAAGTTCAACATACTTATAGACTCTTATTTTATTACAACAAATTCGGTTTTAACCCCAAAGTACTACATACATTAATCCTTTCAAAAGACCTTTTACGTAAAGCAACTCGATACTATTATCCGTAGTACCAAATACGCTCATGTTTTAAAATCAAGTACTTTACATCGCTTTAACCAAGTTGGCTTACACTTTCTAGAACAACGCCAAGTAACAACATTCTTTTCCAAAAGTTCAAGTTTGCCTAATTTCAGATACTCACGCCTTTTAGTTTGGAAAGATTTCATAGTTTATAGTCTTAATCAAATAACGACTCCCTTTAAAACAATAAGCCTTATGTGTGAGTAGGTTATTCTTTGTTTATAACAATCTTATAAAAGCACCATGATCTAGAAATGTAATATCATTTTGTCTCATCTTAGCTTCTACGCATTTGAGGTTTCTAATGGTTTTAATAATACTTAATTATTCAATACATTTCTTTATTAGCTACAGTGGTTTGTTCGATACTTATTCTCGATTTCAAATCAAGAAACATTATTCCTTTTAAAACCAAGTACTCATTACTCACGAACGAGGTTTCACACTTTTAACAAAATTCATATTAATTTAATTAAGTCAAGTCTCTTATCTTTAAGATCAAGTCTCTTAACTTCTTAAAATCAATAAACCATTCTTTTTATCTCTCTTAAGTTGTTATACCTAACTTCCCATAAAGCTAGTATAACTCTTAAGCTTTCAAACCAAGTATTATTCTTCTTTCAAAAGGATTCTAATTCTTTTGAAATACTTCAAGATTCTTATTATTCAGCTTAAGTCAAAAGACATTGCCGAAACTACATTCGCTAACACACGACGCCTACCGCACTATATATATATTCTTTTAAAATACTTCCAGATTCTTATTATTCAGCTTAAGTCAAAAGACATTGCCGTAAAACTACATTCGCTTAACACACGACGCTTACCGCATTTATATATATTCTTTTAAAATATCACGCTCAAGGATAGGAAGAATCACATACCTCGCGACGATTATCGACTATTAGCAAAACGCCCATCGCCATAACCCTACTAGCCTTGTCCACCTTCCAAGTAGTACATGCTACTCGCAGAACATTCAACCAATAAAGGTTATAAGTTCATCAGAATACAATCCCATGTAAGTACGCTTAATCTTCTACTTTAATATTCTTCCACGTGATTTCGCCAAGTCTTTTCTGTAATATCCTTTATTACGCTTCAATTCTCTTCTATGAATCTTATATTCATTTCTATAATAACTACAGATGTAATTTCCAATTACAATAGAAGGATAGGATTATTTACCCTGAAGCCCAAAATTATCCAAGTTTAACGTCGATCCCGAGCAATGTTTAGCTCCTACTCCGGTGCTCCAACCCGCCCAAACAACCCTTAGAAGTTCTACGAAACTTCTTCCTAATACTTCAACCAACGTGAAGATTTTCCTTAGGGTTTCGCTTAGTGACCAAGGGAAGTATAATAGTATTTCGGGCTTTTAGTATGTTGTAACCTCGAATACTACAAGGTATTTGGGCTAGAGTATTTTGGCATTATAACAATACTGGAGAAGTATTTCTCAACCAAGGGAAGGGTATTTTTACGAGAACACTTTAGGCAAGTGGTACCCTCTACCACAAGGCCTTACAAAGGGGGAGGAGGCTCTGGACGAGCAACAAGAAGGAGGGAGGATTTTTAGACTTGGAATTTCAAGTGAGGATTAAGAAATACTTCAACTAAGGGGTATTTATAGGACTTTCAACGGCCAAGATCAAGCCAAGTGGTAGGCAAGTGTAGGGATTTGACATGTGTTTGTGGGTCCCACTTGCTCATCAACTACATAAAAATATCCTACCAACTCTTGACAAAAAGAAGGCAAACGCGCTACGGTCGTCCCATTGGTCCGCCAACTCGAGGTGACAAGTGTCGCCTCTCGCTGGTCCAAAATATTCGCCTCTCTAAAAATCCGCAAAAATAATAAATGACATAGCCGATTTTTCCCTTCGCAAAGTCCGAAAACGCTTCGCTAAAAAACGACTCTTTTGCTACACAGGTACAAATTTCGCCACTTTGCCTACTTAAGGCTTAAACTCAGACGCACGCCTCACGCATATTACTGAAATACGGGTATAACATTCTCCCCTCCTTAGAAACATTCGTCCAGAATGTTCCTTCTCAAGACTGATAACGATAAAGTTACTCTAACAATTTGCCAACGCCGCACCTGGCCACAAAATAACACACGTTCTCTTCCTTCCTTACTCGTCGCACTTTCTCTAACACTTGAACTCTTCTAGTATATGCACCATACTTCACCATCGCCTCGCCTAAAATCTCTAGAGTCACTACCTCCAAACTTGGTCATCTTACTAACCTTAATCTTCCTTTAAGGCCGCTCCCGCCTTCACGATCCGATTCGTCGAACATATCCACGAACTCATACGACGGTCATCTAAACTGGGCCTAGCACCCTCGTGACTTACCACCGCGACCACCTAACTGACCCCACCTTAAACAGGCTACGTTGACCCGCACACGCCATCAACCCGACCCTCTATCGTGCCGAACTCTCTAGTTTCTCGATCCGGAACAATCTTACTAATTCTCATCATGAAAGCTACCACTTCCATCTCACTACCCATGGACTTATCACACTAATACATTCTAGGCATATAATGCACTCCGACAAGAATCATTTGCAAAATCCTTTACTCAAGACGACCTTACATCTAAGGTCTCAATCGTGAAATATTCTAAGGTTCACACTTTCCCTGCCCCCATACTTATCCTTCCAACTAACCATGTTTTCTAACTCACAAATTACACAACGCTATCCGTATATCGCACACAATAAGATCATCATATCAAGCATACAAAACTCTAGAGGGTTAAGGATATACCGACCTACCGCTTACTCTAATCACGCCCACTCGCAGGCGATACAGCGGCGTGATGAACCACCACCGATCCCGGGCGTCGAGTCGTAACATTCGCGCTACCCCGTTGGGCGCTCGCAAATGGCCCCGCTGGCCGCAAAATAACAAGCTCCTCGCACCACGACATTCTCAAATGCGGTCTACCACATCGACCACACCGGTAGGGTGATCGACCGCCAACACCCTATTCCTCGAAACTCAACCCACGGAGCTCGACCGCCTCAATACCTCGAACGCTCGGGTTGTGGAGGACCACTCAGATCGCGAAGGTGCATAACTAGCTCGCCGCCGAGGCGTCCGCCGAAGTCGCCAAAAGACTCGCTGCTCGCCCTCTTCGCAGATTCGCCATTCCGCCGACCTTCCGCCTCACACCTGCGCATAAGCTCGCACGCGGCAATGTCCATGCCCTACCAAGAGCTACACCAACAAGCCTCGCTAAGTAGTCATCTAGCCCGCGACGTAGCGTGTACTCGCCCTCCATATCGCCATTACGGGACGCATCGAGCCAATGAGTCGAACTCACATTGTACTCAATCAGACGCCTGCTTCGCCAACATCAAAAATTGTCGCCGAGCCCTCTCATCTCGTGGCGCAAGAAGTGTGCAAGAAATGCCCTCGAGAACTCGCCCCAAACGGCCGGCGCATACTTCCCGACAGCTCCCACGATCAAACCACGATCGCAGATCACGCAAATGACGCGAACCTAAGACCACCGACTCGGCCTCCAAGCCTCGACACTCATTATCCGTCAGAATCGCTTGATGAACTCTCGCGATCATCCTCGTGCCTCGACCAGAACTCGCGGCTACAACTCGTGAAGTCCCGTAGCCTCAAACTATCCGATCTGGGCGAACCATGGTACTATCGAACCGCCGGCCCACTTATCCTCATGTTCGCCACAACTCGCTAGCAATCGTGCATCTCCTTGTAACCCATCTCCTCTCGCCTGTGCCGCGGACCGAGGCTCGTGTATCGTTGTCTCATCGCCCATCGCCGCGCTTAAACTCGCTGGGCTTCGGCGGCCGCAAAACTCGCCGCTCAAGCACAATTCGTAATCGACCGCTCGCGCTCGCACTCTCTCAGATCTCATTAGCAGCCTTCCTCGGCCGCTTGCCCATCTGCCCGGTTGCTCGCGCGAGGCATAATCGTAAAACGAGATACCTCGTAGGGTCCAACTTACAACACAAATTCTAAGGCACGATCTCGTAACGAGAAGAATGGAAACTAATCCTAAAGTCTCGCAGCCTCCCGATTATAGATGGGCGCACAACACATCGATAATCAAGACTTACTAGACACGTCAGACACTTTCCGAGGATTAATCGCTTCGATACCACTTTGTCACGACTTCAACCTGCCCGTGATCGTGCCTTACCCCGCACCCTAGTGATACAACATCGAGAAAATCAGCGGAAATAAAACATAAACATGAAACAAGAGATATGATAAATAAACAAAGCAACCAAAACAGTGCCTTCAGATATATATACATAAAACCCGAATAGCTTATCCTTTACAAACTCGCCACAACAGATTTCATGCACTTCTAAGAGTTTTTATACAACATGACGGACAGGCTCGCCATACCCCGAATGTACAAGAACCTACAACTCGTGGTAACATACCAAAATATAAGCCTCCGAGGAACTGAGCTTCCTAACGCTGAATCGCGATCCTAAGAGCGAGGATCAACAACCGATGCACCTCTACCGCGCAGATTGAACGCACTGGGCGAGGTCAAGACAACAGTACCAAGTATGTGAAATCAAAATATCAGAGTTAAATCATAATACTATGTAAAGCAGGAGACATATATGATAACCAAAATACAGTACGCAATCATAAACGCAGTTAAGTCAGGGACTCACGCCCTCAAAGTCATCACTCAAATATAACTATGGGTCTCACGCCCACAACATCAATCATGTTCGCATTCGCCACATGCCCTAATTTCCATCGCGCATATGCCCAGATGCAACAATAATAACAAGGTACCGTAATCAACCCCGCCGCACGCCACACGCCTAATTCGTGACGGCGCAGATATGTCCATGTAACAATAATACCAATACACCGTGATCAACCCCGCCGCACGCCACATGCCCCTAATTTACATCGGCGTATATGTCCATGTAACAACAATAACAATATATCGTAATTAACCCGCCGCACGCCGCACGCCTAATTCGCAGACGGCAGACATGTCCATGTAACAACATCACACTCCTAATGGAAGCATACCCGGCCACCCATCGTGTCGCATGTCCATCAATCACCGATAGTCGCCTCCAACGAGACGCCAGAGTACGTAAATACAACACTTGCACAACAAAGGCTATTACAAACATAAAAGTTCAACATACTTATAGACTCTTATTTTATTACAACAAATTCGGTTTTAACCCCAAAGTACTACATATATTAATCCTTTCAAAAGACCTTTTTACGTAAAAGCAACTCGATACTATTATCCGTAGTACAACACGCTCATGTTTTAAAATCAAGTACTTTACATCGCTTTAACCAAGTGGCTTACACTTTCTAGAACAACGCCAAGTAACAACATTCTTTCCAAAAGTTCAAGTTTGCCTAATTTCGTATACTCAAGTCTTTTAGTTTGGAAAGATTTCATAGTTTATAGTCTTAATCAAATAACGACTTCTTTAAAACAATAAGCCTTATGCATGAGTAGTTATTCTTTGTTTATAACAATCTTATAAAAGCATCCATGATCTAGAAATGTAATATCATTTTGTCTCATCTTAGCTTCTATGCAGATTGAGGTTTCACCGGTTTTAATAATACTTAATTATTCAATACATTTCCTTTATTAGCGCCGCAGTTGGTTTGTTCGATACTTATTCGATTTCCAAATCAAGAAACATTATTCCTTTTAAAACCAAGTACTCATTACTCACGAACGAGGTTCACACTTTTAACAAAATTCATATTAATTTAATTAAGTCAAGTCTCTTATCTTTAAGATCAAGTCTCTTAACTTCTTAAAATCAATAAACCATTCTTTTTATCTCTCTTGTTGTTATACCTAACTTCCCATAAAGTTAGTATAACTCTTAAGCTTTCAAACCAAGTATTATTCTTCTTTCAAAAGGATTCTTAATTCTTTGAAATATCAAGATTCTTATTATTCAGCTTAAGTCAAAAGACATCAGAAACTACATTCGCTAACACACGACGCCTACCGCACTATATATATATTCTTTTAAAATACTTCCAGATTCTTATTATTCAAAGCTTAAGTCAAAAGACATTGCCGTGAAACTACATTCGCTAACACACGACGCTCACCGCATTATATATATATTCTTTTAAAATATCACGCTTAAGAGGATAGAAGAATCACATACCGCGACGATTATCGACTATTAGCAAAACGCCCACGCTATAACCCGCTAGCCTTGTCCACCTTCCAAGTAGTACATGCTACTCGCAGAACATTCAACCAATAAAGGTTATAAGTTCATCAGAATACAAATTCTATGTAAGTACAAGCTTAATCTTCTACTTTAATATTCTTCCGATGTGATTTCGCTCAAGTCTTTTCTCAGAATATCCTTCTATTACGCTTCAATTCTCTTCTATGAATCTTATATTCATTTCTATACAACTACAAGATGTAATTTCCAATTACAATAGAAGGATAGGATTATTTACCCTGAAGCCCAAAATTATCCAAGTTTAACGCCGATCCCGAGCAATGTTTAGCTCCTACTCCGGTGCTCCAACCCGCCCAAACAACCCTTAGAAGTTCTACGAAACTTCTTCCTAATACTTCAACCAACCGTGAAGATTTTCCTTGGTTTCGCTAGTGACCAAGGGAAGTATAATAGTATTTCGGCTTTTAGTATAAGTGTAACTCGAATACTACAAGGTATTTGGGCTAGAGTATTTTGGCATTATAACAATACTGAGAAGTATTTCAACCAAGGGAAGGGTATTTTTACGAGAACACTTTAGGCAGTGGGTACCTCTCGCCACAAGGCCTTACAAAGGGGAGGTGAGGCTCTTGGACGAGAGCAACAAGATGGGAGGGAGGATTTTTAGACTTGAATTTCAAGTGAGGATGAAGAAATAGTCTTCAACTAAGGGGTATTTATAGACTTTCAATGGCCAAGATCAAGCCAAGTGGTAGGCAAGTGTAGTGGGGATTTGGACACGTGTTTGTGGGTCCCACTTGCTCATCAACTACACAAAAATATCCTACCAACTCCTTGACAAAAAGAAGGCAAACGCGCTACGGTCGTCCCATTGTCCGCTAACTCGAGGTGACAAGTGTCGCCTCTCGCTGGTCCAAAATATTTCATCTCTCGAAAAATCCGCAAAAATAATAAATGACATAGCCGATTTTTCCCTTCGCAAAGTCCGAAAACGCTTCATGAAAACGACTCTTTTGCTAGTCAGGTACAAATTTCGCCACTTTGCCTACTTAAGGCTTAAACTTCAGACGCACGCCTCACGCATATACTGAAATACGGGTATAACAACTTCAAACTTCATTCACTTAAAAAAAGTACAAACCTTGAAAAATTATAGAATGAGCGAGTCCTTCAATTGAATTTTACATCCAAATATTCTGTTAAATTAGTTCTGTGCAATTCATAGCTGGTTTTAGTGCCAAGAAAGTCATAGTTGTTAACCATCACAACTCGAACAACACCAATTTAGCAGAAGGTTTGGATGTACAATTAGAGAGAAAATAAGAGTAAAGATAAGATTGTGTTGCCTTAAGTGATGACGAGTATGAAAATAGAAATGTCACACGCAATTTAACTATATATCTTGTCCGAATTTGTTAGCCTTTTTCAGTGAACAAGGCCTATTGGAGTATTCTCATTCTTTATAATGCAACAAAAACTTCAAATACAGGCGGACTTATTCATTGTTAAAGCTAACAAATCCACGCAGGATATTTAGGTAACGACCAATGTTATTTTCACAACTTATGAATGAATGTAAAATTAGAGAGAGAAAAAGAGGAATAGAGATGAAAATGATGAAGAATGAGGATAAATATAGTGTTGCAACCTAGTGTGAACATGCTATAAGAGAGTTATAAAATACTAAAAGTTTTTCGAGAAAGTAAAATGTCTTTTTTGAAAATTTTAATTTTTTTTCCTCCACGAAGATTGTGCATACTTTAATTGATTGATTCGTCAAATGAAATTATCTGATGGTCAACTAAGTAAACCTTAAGAATTATATTTTTTTCTTTAGACTAAAAAGAGTGATGGAGATTGTTAACCATGGCTAAGGCTAGCCGTGTTGCTATGTCAAGCCAAGAACATGTTGGAAATTTGCCTTTGGTGGAGGTTGGGTCCGCCCATATTCGATGACTTAAACATCATGATTCCACATGTTGGAGACCCTGGTTCTTCACATGTGTATAATCCACTAAGTGAGTAGATCGTAGGCCAAGGATCGCCAAATTCCATTGAGAAACGGAAGAGATATCGGTCATGAAGTAAGGTGTTTGAGACACGGAAGAGTCGCGGGACAAATCTACCACATAGCGGAAATGGAAGAATTGTTCATGTTATAAGTCTCTAAACCGAATAAGAGATCGGGACACCGCGGTAACCCATGTGTTTGAAGTAGGGGGACCTAGGTGTGCTTGAGTTCGAGACTAGGCCCACACGCGCGCCACCACTCACCCGGTCCAGGGTCAGGTCGGGGGCTGTTGGGCTTCTTCAGATATTTTCTTTTTGGACCCCAAACTATGTTATATTTATAGTTTGGTCCCTGAGGTTTCTGGAATGCGATGTCTTGCAGGACCAGAGCCACGACGCTAAATGTCCAGTGAGCTTCCAGTAACGGAAATATCATGGAATTGATGGCATTAACAATGCTGAAACGTACTGCGTACTGAACTTGTAACTTCCATAACTTCCTACTCCGATGTCATATCGACGAACGGTTTATTGCGTTGGGAACTAGACTCAACGAACTACATATTAGGCCTTTGAAACACCTAGGAACTCCTAATGAAATTAGACATAAACCGACTCAAAGTACTAAAAACCCGTCCGAAACATTCTGTCAACCTATCTTTCAAAAATTTAAATCTTATTTCCTTTCGTACGTTCTCATAAGCATGACCTTAATTACGGGGTGTAACATTCTCCCCCCCTTAGAAACATTCGTCCCGAATGTTCCTTCTATGCTTACTCAAATCACAATATCGACATAGACCCTCTTAACTATTCTTCTTGTAAAAAGAACGCTCTACACGGCCACAACAATACTTAAGCATAATTGCCAAATTAAGAACTAACTAGCAGGAAAGTGGGTTACCTGGAGGTGTAGGGAACAAGTGAGGATACCTCTTCATCATGTCCTCTTCCGCTTCCCATGTCATTTCTTCCTGCTCGCTCGCTTATAAGACCTTGACTAAGCCACATCCTTTGTCCGTAGTCGCTTAACTCGACGATCGAGTATCGCTATGGTACTCTCCTCATATGATAACCCCTCACACCGTGACATCACAAATCGTGCACTTAGATGGATCTCCAATACACTTTCGCAACATAAACACATGAAAAATCGATGTACCGCTCAGATCGGACTACAGATTCAACTCATGTGCCACCTTGCCTACCCTACTGACACCGTAAGGCCCAATGCACTCGCTAAGTTTCCCTTTTTTCCCAAATCTCATCACGCCTTTCATGGGTGATACCTTCAGGAAGACCCAATCACCCATCTCAAACTCCAAGTGTCGACGCTGATGATCTGCATACGACTTTTGTCGACTCTGGGCTGACAATAACTGCTCCTAGATAAGCATCACCTTATCCATCGTCACGAATCAAGTCCGCTCGACTAATCAACTTCTCCCACCTCAAACCAGCCTATCGGTGACCTGCACCTCCTCCCGTATAAGGCCTCATAATGTTATACCCCGTAGTTCTGACCCTACGTATGAGAGCGTACGAAAGCATGTAAGACTTAAAATTTTCAAGGGATAGGTTGACGGATTATTCCGGACGGGTTTTAGTCAACTTTAAGGCGGGTTATGACCCGGTTCATTGAGAGTTCCTAGGTGTTTCAAAGTCCTAGGGCGTAGTTCGTTGAGTCTAGATTCCAACGCAACAAACCGTTAGTCGATAGGACGTCGGAGTAGAAAGATATGAGAATTGGCAAGTTCAAAGGCGCAATGGACGTAAATGTGTTTCTGATTGGCGACAGGCCGCGGGCGCCGAGGCGTACGCGCGCCAAAGCATCAGAGATCGCTGAAGTTTCAGCGCCGCGCGCCAGTAGCGTGGCCGCGCGCCAAGATCCGAGGGTTCGCAGAGCTGCGGCCGCCGCCGAAGGCCGCCGCGCCGAGGCGGAAATCAAAGTGAAAACATGTAAAAGTCGATTTTTCTTTTGAAGGGCTCGGGACAAGTGTCCCCCCATCTGATTTTTTTACATGCAATATATTGACCAAGTCTTAAAGACTTGGTCATTTGTCATCTCTCTTTGAAAAACCTCTTCCTTCTCTTAAAATATTCCAAAGCTCCTTCTCTCTAAAACTCCAAGAAGATTCTAGCCTAAGAAAATCAAAAATTAAGAACACAAGAAGGAAGCTTGTGGCTAGCTTGTGGTGGTGTTCTTGGCAAGAAAGCTAGCAAAGTCTTTGGAATAAGTTTGGCTAAAACTTTAAGGTAACATTTCTTCCTTTAGAATTAGTTCTAGTGTCAGACGCTTAGAAGAAAGAACTTGTGGTAGTAAAATAATGCTCTTAGAGTCATTCCATGCTAGAAAATGCATGGATATGAAGAATGGGTTAAGAAGAGATTATGAGCATGTTGTAGCCTAAAACTACCTTAGAATTGTTAAGTGAATTGTTGTAAACTTATGGGACAGAATTTCGCGTGTAATCCCCTTTGAATTGTTGGATTGATCGAGCCTTAAACGTGGTGTTTGATGATAAATTCGCCTGAGAAAGGTGGCAAACGAGTAGAAACAAAGGAAACGCTGCCCAATTTTCCATAGAATTTAGTGACTTTGAACTCGATTGTTCTACATTAAGATTAGAAGTTAATGTCGATCATGACCATTATAGGTTGAAATATTACTATGGTAGTTCGACTTGGCAAGTGGATCGACCAAAGAGGTATGTGAAGCTTTCCTATCTCTCGAGCATGAATAGATGAAACTATGTAGTACTTGAGACGACAAGATTTGTATTCTTACTGTTTGAGTATATAATGACTTGTTTCGCTTTAAGAATATATAAATCCCTCGTTAGGGAAAAGTATGATTTTACTAAAGTATAGAGTTAATATAACAACTTTGTGGGAAGTTGGTTTATTAGCTTCATAAAAGGTTAATGAGAAGAGATTTACTCCAAAAGTAAGATAAGTATACGAAGAGGCAAATCGTTTAAGGCATCAATCGCCCAAGAGTTTTATGTATAAAGAGTCATTTTTAAAAGAGTTTAAGATGTAGTACTTGGGTTAAATTCTGCTTTTTATTAAAGATATGATTAAGTGCCTTAAGTAAACTAAAATGAGAGGGTATATGAACAAGACTAATAAGAAGTTATGTTTTCTTAACTTATTTATTATTATGATACGATGACATTGAGCTAGTAAGAGATATCCGGCGGGCAAGCCCCAAGATCGTTATACCACCTTCTCCGTAAGAGTATGTCCGGCGGCCAGCCCCAAGATCGCCATACCACCTTCTTCAAAGGTAAGAGATATCCGGCGGCAAGCCCCAAGATCGTTATACCACCGCTTCAGCAAGAGTATATCCGGCGGAAAGTCCCCAAGATCGTTATACCATCCGCCGGTAAGAGTATATCCGGCGGGTAAGTCCTCAAGATCGCTATACCACCTGCTCCGTGGATTTGCTACCCATGACGCGAGGAATACCTCACGCGAGTCCTTATGGGCTTACGCGGTGAAATAGTCCCACGCGGGCGGTACAAACTATGCGAGAATACCTCACGCGGTCCATAGACCCATGCGTGAAATAGTCCCGCGAGTAGGGTGCTTATCGATACTACTGCGCAGGTACCCCGCTTGATCCTAAGGCCCCTATTTTACGCAAGATTGTATATGTATATACTTGTCACTCTCATTGTTAGTAAGGCACAAGAAAAGGTATTTTATTGACTTCCATGACTCAATTACTTTCGCACTTACGATATCATTATTACGATTTTTCCAAACTTTACATACTTGGTACATATCAGGTACCGACCCCCTTCCTCGTGGGCCGCTCATGCCGCAGTAAGGGTAAGGCATCGAGGATCCTCGCTCTTAGGATCACTACTCCAAAGGTCGTAAGCTCCATCCTCCAAGCTTGTTTATCGGTACGGATATTCCCCGACGCCATAGGTATTTTGTACATTCAGGATACGGCGGCCCCGTCCCGCCACGCTTGTTATCTTTAGTGGTACGTGGTCACCTATGTGTTTTGAGCTATAAGAACCTTGTATTACTATACTTTTGTTTAAGTATTATTAAGGCAATTGTTTACCGCCGCATGTTTACCCTTTCTAAGCTTAGTGTTATGATGTTCCGCCGCTATTCTCTCGACATATACCGATGCGTACCCCAAGAGGTACCGCCATGGCCCCGGCCGGGTCATGGCAAAAGTGGTATCGAGCGCTAGTCCTCTGAAAGTGTCCACGCATCGCGTTCTAGTAGAGTTCGACATCGCGGTCGCGCACCACATCTATAATCGTGAGGCTACGTGATATTTAGGATTGGTTTCATTCTTTCACTTTAAGATCGCGTAATGAGCCGAAAGTTATAGGTTCAACCTCCTCCGATGTTTTCCTTTATATATCGCTTATGCCTCCACGCAAGGCAACCGCGCCCGTATGGCAAGGCACCGAGGCGCTAGTGGACGCGAGAGTCACGAGGCACAGCCCGCCCTACCGTAAATGATGTTTAGGCGCGAGTTCCACGCCGTCGCCAAATTTCGCAGATTGAGGCATCTGAGGCGCCATCGAGACCGCAGACGAGCCTCCACCCCATACCGTGGCCCGAGTATGTGGATTACGGAACAGATTCTGCATCGACCAAAGATAGTGGCGTGGCAAAGACCGACAGAGCAGCGCCAACCCAGAGCCGATACCTACGGATTCGATTTCGCTGTCACCCACCCGAAGTTCTATGGTTCGAGATTTGAGGAGGATCCGCAGGAGTTCGTCCGGCAGCATACGACCACGCAGTCCTTGTGGCATCGTGAACCGAGTCCGTTATACTAGCTTTCACCGTTACGCCGATATTACGCTGAACTGTTTGAGCCACGGGTATTGTCGAGGTGAGGATGCGCCCACCTGATTGGGATGAGTTCACAGAGGCGCCTTAGACCACTTCGCCTCCCGAGGAGGAGAGCCCGTAGATAGTTCTCGACTCGAGACAGACGGAGGACTATCGTGAGTACACTGAGTTCACTCGCCGATATGCACACACCATAGTAGCCGATGGCGCATGTGGTTCATCGGCACGTGACGGGTTAGACCGCCATATGATTATCGTGACGTGGGTGGCTCTTCACCAGTGGACGGATATTTCAGACGCAGCATACGCACGCGGATCGGCGACAGAGAGGCAGGATCGCCAGATTGGGCCAGCCCAAGAGGCCAAGACATCGTTCTCGTGGAAATTTTCGAGGCGCACTCAAAGAAGCAGACTAGGTCCACCTTCCAACCAGACAGAGTGCTCCTTCTCGCTTTTTCTACAGAGGTCCGATCGCCAGGTTATTCGCAGCAGTCGTGGCTCCAGACTTCGTGTTTTCGCGAGGCGAGACCAAAGACTAATCGAGACCACCTACCTCTCTGCGCTTGATGCGTAGGTCTCATCCGGCGAGTGCCGATGGGTTCGAGGGCATGTTACTCGTGGCCAACAGGCCATCTCGAAGCGATTGTCCGCCCCAGCGCGGAGCATTACGGCTCACCGATGTCTGGTTGTCGGATCTTCATCTTCGATGGTTAGACGCCCGAGGGCGTGGTACTTATGGCCAGCAGCCGCGGCAGAGGTCGTGGTAGGGTTCTGGCCTAGCGTCCTCGAATCAAGCATATATGCTAAGGCCCAATGACAGACCGTGAGGCGCCGCCGATGTCGTCGCCACTGCATATCATTGGTTTTTCGCCGCGATGTTTATGCTTTGATAGATTGTTATACCCGTAGTTGCAGTGGTATGTAAGTGAGGACGCACGCACGGTGAGTACGGCATGTAAATTTTGAAAAGAAAGAAAGATGAGTTTTCACTTTAAAAGTTTCCTGCTTGTGAAGAAAAGGTTCGTTAACGGGAATCGATTCCGATTTGGTATTTGGTCTTCATAGATTATATTAGAATTTTGGAATTTTATTTTCTGAATGGTCACGCTGGGCCCACGGAGAAATTTACTGGCTGGGGCCCGCTTGATTTTGAGATTTTTGGTCGTTATGGATATTTTCTAAGACTAAATATTTTGATTTAATCGGGGCGACACGCGTCACCCCACGTGGCACCCTCGATCGAAATATGTTTGTGCACAACCCCTGCTAGAGTCGCCGACGAACGCTCTACCTAACTTACGGGCGGTAATTTACGCTATGTCATTTAGTATTTTTGCAGATTTTTCCGAGAGACTAAACGCTTTGGACCAACGAGGGCAACACTTGGCACCCTCTCGCTGCGGACTCAGGGCTGCTAGGCCGATTGAACGGGCAAGTGTTGGTAGATATTTGCGAGATATTTCGGCGGTTTTACGAGTAGGTCTGTGGGCACTTGGGCATATCTCGCCCTCCACTTGCCCCACTTGGCTAGATCTTCGCCATTGGTCGCCTTTGCTCGCCTATAAATACCCTCCCTTTGAAGACTTCTTCATCCATTCCATAATCTCCAAGTCTTGAAAACCTCCTCCTCTTTGTGGTTTCGCCCCTCCTCTTCCTTCGAGAGGCCTTCGCCGAGGTGCACCCCTCCCAGAGGCCTCGCCGGCGGGTACACCCCTCCTACTGGTGTGCCGAGAGGTACCCTCTCTCGTAGAAATACTCTCCAAAGTATTATTACTATACCCAAATTACCTTAGTCAGATACCTTGTAGTATTCCAAAGATACCTCTATACGTAGAGTCTAAATACTACCTTATGTCCTTTTAGTCTCAAACCGAGACCCTAAGGAAAATCTCCATAGTTGGTCGGAGTATTAAGAAGAAGTTGTGTAACTTCTAAGGGTTGTTTGAGCTGGTCGAGCGCGCGAGTAGAGCTAAACCTCGCTCAGATCGACATTATAACTTGGATAATTTTGGGCTTATCGAGGTAAATATTCTTGTCTCTTAATGTAATTGGAAATTACATGTTGTAGGATTGTATAGTCAAGATACTATGTATAGATCTGAATAATACTACAATGTCTTTTGACTTAAGCCCTAATAAAGAAGAGAATCGAATCAATTACATAGATCAGACACGCAGACTTGCGGGTATTATCAGACAAGAATTGTATACGCCCGCCAGACGATAAACCTCCCCGTTGGCTTCGTAGCCTACCGATCGGAGAGAGATTTACGCTGCGTGGGGAGATGCCGAATTTTCGTAGAATATGGAACCAAGTGTTACAGACGCCAGGTCTATATAAAGGAAGTATTACGAGTAGCGATTCTACCAAGAGTGGAAAAGCGCAGGTACAAGATCGGCGAGCGTATCGCTTCGTCGATAATCGTCGCGAGGTACGTGAATCTCTTCCTATCCTTTCTAGCATGATGTTTTGTAAACTATGTAGTACCAGACGCATACGTATAAACGAGTTTGGTTGGTTCAAAACATAAGTGTTATAATAGTTTTACGAAGTTAGTTATAACGACTCTATGTAGGTAATGTAATGATTTATTACTTTAAGTTAAGAGACTTGATCTTGAAAGATAAGAGACTTAACCTAATTGACTTGATGTGTAACATTTTGTTAAAAATGTTGTAAAACCTCATTAGCGAGTAATGAGTACTTGATTTTAAAAGAATAATGTTTTATCAATTTAAATGAGAATAAGTATCGAACGAACCACAAAGCGCTTAATAAAGAGAAATGTATCACTAATCAAGTATTATTAAAACCAAGAGAAACCTCCATCCGCATGTAAGCTAAGACGACAAAATGATATTACATTTCCTAGATCATGGCCGGTCATAAAAGATTGTTATAAACAAGAATAACCTACTCACATATAAGGTATATGTTTTCTCAAATTGTTTTAAAGGATTTAAAACTATGAACTACGAAACCTTTCAAAAAAATGAGAAACTTGAGTAAATGGAATTAGGCAAACTTGAACGTTTGGAAAAGAATGTTGTTACTTGATTTTAAAAAGAGAAGTGTTTTGATTTACTTCAAAAGATAATCACTCTATTGTTATATACTACGGGTATTGTGTGACTTTTGTGAAAGTAACGGATCTTTAAAGAGTTATTGTATAAAGTACTTTGGGGATAAAAAACCCGATCTCGTTAATCATATAGTAGAAAGTACCTTATGTGTGAATAACTTGATTGTATTAGTTTGTGATATCCTGGTAATACCTTCTTGTTGATTTGATAAGTAAACATATTAGGATGCTACGTGTGTTAGTATTCTGTGATATTTGTGTAGCCGGTTTCCTCACAGGCTTATGTTGTTTAAACGCGAGCCGCTAGCCGTATTACATCACTCACCTCTTGACATGTTTCCGGGTTGTCGCCTCCGACGCGGTAGACTCAGCGTCCGGGGACCATGATTCGAGAATACCTCACGCTGGTCCCGGGGCCTACGCGAGCTACGAGTTCCGTGTTAGCGCGCGCCTTTATGGTCACGCGGTTCTACGTGGCCACGCGATCGCGAGTCCGTGACGACGCCGGGAGTAGCACCGACGCGGTATACCTCAGGCCTACGAGATTGGCCTACGCGAGTCGCGGAGTTCTGTGGCTAGACGCGCACATTTGATATCGCGCGAGCGACCGCCTTTGATCACGCGACGGCCTGACAGATATCATGATACGCTTTACGACCTTGTTAGTACTGGTGTTAGTAGCCCGCCATGCCTTCGCATTTACCCCGCATCGCTTTATTTGGACACAAAGCGGACCCGCCGCTCACGTGTATTCCTCGTGCTTTTCTATCATAGATCGCCAGCCGAGGAAGATATTCCACGCACGATTGATGTTGCGGGCGTGATACCCATTGTTATATCGAGTGATGACTTTGAGGGCGCGAGTCCCCGATCAGACATGATCGCTATTTATCGCGAATCGTAGTTTGCTATCATACATGTCTCCCGCTTTATATAGATTACTATGATTTCATTTACGTGATCTTCATGTTTCACATACTGCAATTGCCAGATCGACCTCCTTCGGTTGCGCTCACGCCGCAGTAAAGGTACACCGCCGCCGATCCTCGCCTTAGGTCACGGCTCGTTTGGGAAAGCTCCGCTTTCTCCGAGGCTTATTCGCATAGTCCTCGTTGTTGCAGGTGCTACATTCGTGGTACGACGGCCCCGCCCCGCTGTTGTTGTCATATCATTCATGAGGTCCGTAGTATCGCCGGGCGTGGTTGTAATGACGAATCGCTCAAATTGATATTTATTTATTTATACCGGGTAACCGCTTTCGAGCCTGCTCTTCTTATTTCACCGCCTTATTACATCGACTTCATGTTATTGTTTTATGTTCCGACACTGATGTTGTATCACTAGGTGCCCGGTAGGCACCACCACGCCCGGATCGGTCGTGACAAAAGTGGTATCAGAGCGCTTAATCATCTGAAAGTGTCTACGCACCGTATCTAGTAGAAGTTCGATTATCTGCAAGCGCGCACCACACCAATAATCGTGAGGCTATAGGATATTTAGGATTGGTTTCATTCTTCTCACTCGAGATCGCATTTAGAGCCGTGGTTATAAGTCGACCCTCTAACGTAATTCTTTCCCTTATCGCTATGTCTTCGCAGAAGGCAACCGTGGCCAGAGGCGCGCACCGGCGGAGCCGCGAGTCGAGTACAGAGGTTACGTGGGCACATGCCCAATCATCACCTGAGGTGGTGCTTCATTCTGGGAGTTCTGCGACGCCACTAGCCCCAAGAAAGTTTAGCACAATGCAGCAGCCCTACCGCGCCATGACATTTGAACCTTCGCCTACCGATCGAACAATGAATATAGATCGCAAAGCAGGCGACCTGCATTAGCTATGGATTTGGCTACGCAGAGTGTACCGATGTACCGCGAGTCTTCACGACTATCTAAGAGAGGTGTGCGAGAAGTTCTTCACTGGCTCGAGCATGGCTCGTACGCTTATGCGCAGAAAGCCAAGAAATGTAGAGATCGACGTTAACCGGGACAGGTAAGAGGCCGTAACAAAGCAGTCCTTTGGTAACTTTCGAGGCGAACCACCTCAAGAAGATTAGATAGGCACATCCACCATACGGAGTGGTCCTCCGCTGTGGTTCGTGACGCTCGGTATGCAGAGTCGGGTCGAGCCCGCAGCTTCCGCTCACATCTACACGTAGTTTCCACCACCGGATTTAGTTTTCCCCGTGTTCACACATGGCGCACGCCATCCCGGGATGTCGCTCAGAAGCTTGGTACTTGTTTTATCGCGCCGCCGGGCTACATGTCGCGCGGATGTCCTGTAGGAGGACTCACCTTCAGATCGCGGTAGTTCGCCATCTTCCTAGCTACGCGCTCACCGGGCGTGTTTGATTAGAACAATTAAGCGGAGCGATGCAGAGATACAGTATATTCTTAACCTCTAGAGATTAGTACGCAAAGACGAGTATATCTTAAGTATTATGTTCGATAACATAAGTAAATTGTGATTAGAGAATCACGGTTAGTTAACCGTAAGATTCGGCCGAGCGATAAAGAGGCCGAGCCTCTACCACGAATGCACCAACCGTGGCTCTCCGTATGGCACGCCCCGTAGCGGTTGTACCGTGGATCGCATGCAGTCCGGCATCATTTGTCGGGTCGCCGAGCGACACTAGAACCTCGCGCAAAGTGACAAAAGTGGTATGAAAGACGGTAGTTGAGCTAAGAAGACCGCCAGGTTTTCGTAACGCGATTAGCGAGATTGTTCCGACGGAGCTAGTGTTTTGCGCATTGCGTCGGGTCAGGCTATGCGCGTCAACCCGCCGCCCGCTTGGCGGTGGGGCCAGGTGGTCCCGCCAGGGTGGTCACGAGGGTGTTAGGCCCATGTTCGTTAGCCACACGAGTTCGCGGACGCCAGGACCGCAGAGTAGGGCCGATGAGGTCACCATCTTGTCCTTCATTTAGACCGCTTACTCGGCGAGGGTTACGCGAGACGTTGTTTCAAGCGTCGTGGTTGCACGAGGTGCCTACCTTCACCTTATGACGATGCATGCCGGCCTGTGTCAGGCTATTTTCGCTTTCTGCGAGTGTTATCAGCAGGTGGACTCGCAGTCTCCAGACGCATTCGCCTCGCCGTTGTTTGGATTTCGGGTAGTCGCGAGGATTGTTACCTCGCTGAGGAGTGTTTTTATAACTACCATTTCAAGATTCTGATATCGCCCACGGCCTCAGGGGCGGAAGCTAAGTCGCCGATCGTCGATGTTGGCAAGGTTCAGATAGTCGAGATAGTAACCCGTAGATTTCGAACTAATCGCGAATGTAAACGTGGTAAGTTATGAGAAAGAGTTCGAGTGTACAGCGGTACGACACGTAAGTGGAAGAAAGCATGATGGCGAGCATAGACGCGATCATTCCTTTGTAAGAAGAAAGTGCGAGGAAGTATATTTTAGACTTCGTAAGGGCTTTTGTGATGTCGAGGTGTGTTCGTGGACCGGATGTAAGCATTTGCGCAGTGTTTCATGGCCGTGTATGGCAGATTGTTTTCGTAAGATAAGAAACAAGACTATATCGCGCATGTTTGTTTAAGGCTTAGGCGAACATTCGGACGAATGTTTCGGGCGAGGAGAATGTTATACCCCGTAGTCAGTGGTATGTGTGAGGACGACGCACGAGAGCACGGCGTAAATTTTGAAAAGAAAGAAAGACGCTGAGTTTTCGACTAAAAGTTTCCGCTTTGTGAAGAAAAAGGTTCGTTAACGGGAATTGATTCCCGTGATTTGGTATTTGGTCTTCATAAATTATATTAGAATTTTGGGATTTTATTTTCTGAATGGTCACGCTGGGCCCACTGAGAAATTTACGCTTTGTGGGGCCCGCTTGATTTTGAGATTTTTGGTCATATGGATATTTTCTAAGACGAAATATTTTGATTTAATCTGGGCGACACGTGTCACCCCACGTGAACCCTCGACCGAAATATGTTTGTGCACAACCCCTAGAGTCGCCGACGCAAACGCTCTACCTAACTTCACGGGCGGTAATTTACGCTATGTCATTTAGTATTTTATGATTTTTCCGAGAGACGAAACGTTTTGGACCAACGAGGGCAACACTTGGCACCCTCTCGTCAGCGGACTCAGGGCTGTTAGCCGATTGAACGGGCAAGTGTCGTAGATATTTGCGTAGATATTTGGTGGTTTTAAGCGAGTAGGGTCTGTGGGGCACTTGGGCATATCTTCGCCTCCACTTGCCCCCACTTGGCCAGATTCGCCATTGGTTGGCCTTTGCTTCGCCTATAAATACCCTCCCCTTTGAAGACTTCTTCATCCATTCCATAATCTCCAAGTCTTGAAAACCTCCCTCCCTCTCGTGGTTTCGCCCCTCCTCTTCCTTTCGGAGGCCGCCGGCGGGCGCACCCTCCCAGAGGCCTCGCCGAGGGGTACACCCCTCCTAGCGGTGTGCCGAGAGGTACCCCTCTCTGTAGAAATACTTCCAAAGTATTGTTACATTATACCCAAATTACCTTAGTCAGATACCTTGTAGTATTCCAAAGATACCTCTATACGTAGAGCCTGAATACTACCTTACGCCCTTTTAGTCTCAAACCGAGACCCTAAGGAAAATCTCCATAGTTGGTCGAGTATTGCAGAAGTTGTGTAACTTCTGGGTTGTTTGAGCGGTCGAGCGCCATGAGAGAGCTAAACCTCGTGATCGACATTATAACTTGGATAATTTTGGGCTTATCGAGGTAAATATTCTTGTCTCAATGTAATTGGAAATTACATGTTGTAGGATTGTATAGTCAAGATACTATGATAGATTCAATAATACTTGGCAATGTCTTTTGACTTAAGCCCAATAAAGAAGAGAAATAAAACCGTAATTACATAGGATTGTATTACAGAGACTTGGTATTATTGTATCAGAATTGTATACGTCCGGCCAGACGTATAAACCCCCGGTTGGCTTCGTAGCCTACCGATCGAGGATTTAGATTTACGCTGCATGTGTGAGACGCCAATTTTCTCGTAATATGGAACCAAGTGTTAATAGACGCTGGTCTATATAGTGAAGTACCACGAGTAGCGATTCTACTCAAGAGTGGAAAAGGCTAGCGCGGTACAAGATCGGCGAGCGCAGATTGCTTCGTCGATAATCGCCGCGAGGTACGTGAACCTCTTCCTATCCTTTCTAGCATGATGTTTTGTAAACTATGTAGTAGACGAGACGCATACGTGCTAAACGAGTTTGGTTGGTTCAAAACATAGTGTTATAATAGCTTTACGGGAAGTTAGTTATAACGACTACGTAGGTAAATGTAATGATTTATTACTTTGTGGTTAAGAGACTTGCTCTTGAAAGATAAGAGACTTAACCTAATTGACTTGATGTGTAACATTTTGTTAAAAATGTTGTAAAACCTCATTAGCGAGTAATGAGTACTTGATTTTAAAAGAATAATGTTTTACTGAATTCGAAATGAGAATAAGTATCGAACTAACCACAAAGGCTTAATAAAGTGGAAATGTATCGACTAATCAAGTATTATTAAAACCAAGAGAAACCTCCATCCGCATGTAAGCTAAGATTAGACAAAATGATATTACATTTCCTAGATCATGGTCGTTAAAAGATTGTTATAAACAAGAATAACCTACTCACATATAAGGTATATGTTTCTCAAATTGTTTTAAAGGATTTAAAACTATGAACTACTAAACCTTTCAAAAAAATGAGAAACTCGAGTAAATGGAATTAGGCAAACTTGAACGCTTGGAAAAGAACGTTGTTACTTGATTTTACAAAGAGAAGTGTTTTGATTTACTTCAAAAGATAATCACTCTATTTTTATATACTACGTATCAGGTGACTTTTGTAAAGTAACTGATCTTTAAAGAGTTATCAGATAAAGTACTTTGGGATACAAAACCCGATCTCGTTAATCATATAGTAGAAAGTACCATGTGTGAATAACTTGATTGTATTGGTTCAGGATAGCCCGGTAATACCTTCTTGTCGATTTGATAAGTAAACATATTGTGATGCTACGCTGTTAGTATTCGTGATATTTGTAAAGCCGGTTTCCTCGTTGTGCTTATGTTGTTTAAACGCGAGCCAGCCGGTATTACATCACTCACCTCGACATGTTTCCGGGTTAAGTCGCCTCCGACGCGGTAGACTCAAAGCGGTCCGGGACCATGATTCGAGAATACCTACGCGTCCCGGGGCCTACGCGAGCTACGAGTTCCGTGTTAGCGCGGCCTTTATGGTCACGCGGCCTATGCGCCACGCGGATCGCGAGTCCAGATTTACGCCGGGAGTAGCTACCGACGCGGGTATACCTCACGCGCCTACGAGATTGGCCTACGCGAGTCGCGGAGTTCTGTGGCTAGACGCGCACATTTGATATCGCGCGAGCCATCAGCTTTGATCACGTGACGGCCAGACAGATATCATGATACGCTTTATGACCTTGTTAGTACCGCGGTGTTAGTAGCTGGCCATGCCTTCGCATTTACCCTGCATCGCTTTATTTGGACACAAAGCGGACCCGCTGCTCACGGTATTCCTCGTGCTTTTCTATCATGATCGCCAGCTGAGGAAGATATTCCACCGCATGATTGATGTCATGGGCGAGACCCATTGTTATATCGAGTGATGACTTTGAGGCGCGAGTCCCCGACTAGACATGATCGCTATTTATCAGGAATCGTAGTTTGGTTATCATACATGTCTCCTTCTTTATATAGACTACTATGATTTCATTTACGCATCTTCATGTTTCACATACTGTACCGCCAGATCGACTTCCTTCGGTTGCCTACGCCGCAGTAAAGGTACACCGCCGTTGATCCTCGCCTAGTGGTCACAGTCATTGGGAAAGCTCCGCTTCCCGAGGCTTATTCGCATAGTCCCCTCGTTGTCAGTGCTACATTCGTGGGTATGACGGACCCGCCCGCCGCTGCTGTTGTCATATCATTCATGAGGTCTGTAGTACCGCAGCAAGGTGGTTGTAATGGACGAATCGCTCAAATTGATATTTATTTATTTATACCGGTAACCGCTGTTAGCCTGCCTTCTTATTTCACCGCCTTATTACATCGACTTCATGTTATTGTTTTATGTTCCGACGATTACTGATGTTGTATCACCAGGTGCCCGGTAAGGCACTACCACGCCCGGATCGGTCGACAAAAGTGGTATCGTGAGCGCTAATCCTGAAAGTGTCTACGCATCGTATCTAGTAGTTCGATTATCGCCGCGCACTACACCAATAATCGTGAGGCTATAGGATATTTAGGATCGGTTTCCATTCTTCTCACTCGAGATCGCGCTTAGAGCCGTGTTATAAGTCGACCTCTAACGAATTCTTTCCCTTATCGCTATGTCTTCGCAGAAGGCAACCAGTGGCCCGTGAGGCAAGCGCAATGGCGAGTCGCGAGTTGAGTACAGAAGGTTACTCGGGCGCAGGCCCAATCATCACCTGGTGTGGTGCTTCATTCGGGGGAGTTCGCGACGCCACTAGCCCCAAAGAAAGTTTAGCACGCAGCAGCCTCATCGCGCCATGACATTTTGAACCTTCGCCCACGACCGAACAATGAATATAGATCGCAAAGAGGCGACCGCATTAGCTGCATGGATTTGGCTACGCAGAGCGCATGTACCGCGAGTCTTGACGACTATCTACAGAGTGTGCAGAAGTTCTTCATTGGCTCGAGCATGGCCTGGTACGCTTATGCGCAGCAGCCAAGAAATGTAGATCGACGTTAACCGAGGACAATGTAGAGGCGTAACAAAGCAGTCCTTTGGTAACTTTTCGAGGCGAACCACCTCAAGCAGATTAGATAGGCACATCCACCAGCCATGGAGTGGTCCTCCACAGTGGTTCGTGGACGCTCGGTACGCAGGAGTTGGTCGAGCTCCGCAGCTTCCGCTCACATCTACACGTAGTTTCCACCACCGGATTTAGTTTTCCGTGTTCATAGCTGCAGGCGCACGCCATCCCGGATGTCAGTCAGCTGGTACTTGTTTTACCGCGCCGCCGTACATGTGGTCAAAAGGATGTCCTGTAGGAGGACTCACCTTCAGATCGGTGGATAGTTCGCCATCTTCCCTAGCTGCGCTCATCAAGGTGTTTGATTAGAAACAATTACGAGCGATGCAAAGATACAGTGTATATTCTTAACCCTCTGAGATTAGTACGCAAAGACGAGTATATCTTAAGTATTATGTTCGATAACATAAGTAAATTGTGATTAGAGAATCATGGTTAGTTAACCGTAAGATTCGGGCCGAGCGATAAAAGAGGCTGTGAGCCTCTACCACGAATGCACCAACCGTGGCTCTCCGTATGGCACGCCCCGGTAGCGGTCAGACCTGTGGATCGACGCACCGGCATCATTTGTCGGGTCGCCGAGTGACACTAGATGTTATACCCCGTAGTTGCGGTGGTATGTATGCGAGGACGACGCATTTGAGTACGGCAGAAATTTTGAAAAGAAAGAAAGACGCGAGTTTTCACTAAAAGTTTCCGCTATTTGTAAGATAAAGGTTCGTTAACGGGAATTGATTCCCGATTTGGTATTTGGACTTCATAGATTATATTAGAATTTTGAGATTTTATTTTCTGAATGGTCACGCTGGGCCCACTTGAGAAATTTACTGGCTTTGGGGGCCCGCTTGTTTTTGAGATTTCTAATTTGGATATTTTCTAAGACGAAATATTCTGGCGACCGGGGCGACACGTGTCACCCCATGTGGCACCTTGGTCGATTTTTACCAGGCACAACACCCTGCTAGAGTCGTTCGACGTAAACGCTTACGAATTTGCGGCGGAAAATTCGCCATGTCGCTTTGTATTTTTGCGGATTTTTCCGATGCATTTAAACATTCGACCAACGGAGGGTGACACGGTCACCTCACAATGGAAGACGCGGCGACTGGCCGAACTGGCGGGCAAGTCAGGCAGATATTTGCGTAGATATTTGCGGTTTTGGAGTAGGTCTGTGGTGCACTTGGCTTGATCTCGCCTTACACTTGCCTTGCACATGGCTTGATCTTGGCCATCGTCGCCTTTGGTTTTGCTATAAATACCCTCCTCGGAAGACTTATTCATTCACCTCACTTTGTCTAAGTCTTCAAATCCCTCCTCCTCTAGTAGCTCTCGCCCTAAGCCTCTCCTCCCTCCTCCTCGTGGCCTTTGGCCGGCGGTTCCCCTCAGGCGCTAGCCGCGCACCCCCCAGCCTAGTTGTTTTCGCATAATACCCTCATTGTGGTATAGAAATACTCCCTAGTATTGCTATAATGCCCAAAATACCTTAGCTCAGACTTGTAGTATTCCAAAGATACCTTTACGTAGAGTCCTAAATACTACCTTTGTCCTTTAGTCTCAAACCAAACCCTAAGGAAATCTTCATACTGGTCAAGATTTGAGCAAGTTGGTTAACTTCTAAGGGTAGTTTGGAGTGGTTCGAGCGCACTGAGCCGAGCTAAACCTTGCTCGTGATCGACATTATAACTTGATAATTTTGGGCTTATCGAGGTAATTATCTTGTCCTCTATTGTAATTGGAAATTACATGCTTGTTAATATATAGTCAAGTATACTATATAATGAACTACTTAGTATTCGCAATGTCTTTTGACTTAAGCCCAAGAATAAAGAATCGAACTTAATCAGATTTACATGGAGATCAGATTGCAGAGACTTGTGTAGTATTATCAGTAGAATTGTACACGCCCTGCTAGACGTAAACCCCCGTCAAGGCTGCAGCTACCGTTAGAGAGAGATTTACGCTGCATGTGTGAGGTGTCGAATTTTCTATAGAAAGATGTAAACTTGTGTTTTGGGGTTAATAGACGCTAGACCTTTATAGTGAAAGTACTACGAGTAGCGATTCTACTGGCGAGCGGAAAGGGCCAGTGCGTTGTAAGATTTGGAGCATTTTGCTTATTGTCGATAAATCGTCGCGAGGTACGCGAACCTCTTCCTATCTTTTCTAGCATGATTGTCAGAACTATGTAGTACGGTAGACGCATACGTGCTAAGTGATTTGTTGGTTTAAAACATGTGGTGTTATAATAGCTTTACGGAAGTTAGTTATAACGACCTTACGTAAGTGAAAATGGTTTATCATGTTGAAGTTAAGAGACTTGATCTTATAAGATAAGAGACTTAACTTATTTGTTTTAATGTGGATGTTTGTGAAACCTCATTCGCGAGTAATGAGTACTGGTTTTAAAGTGGATAATGTTTTACCGATTTCGAATCGTAACGTATCGGCTGCACTAATCGCAGTGCTAATAAAAGGAAAATGTATCAATAATGACGCGTCAGACAAAACCAAGAGAAACCTCCATCCGCATGTAAGCTAAGATAAGACAAAATGATATTACATTTTCTAGATCACGGTCATTGAATAAGATCGTTATAACAAGAATAAACTACTCACATATATGACATAGGTTACTCAATTGTTCTAAAAGGAATCAAATGATTAAGTTCAGAACTATGAAACCATTTGAAAATAAGGTTTCGAGTAATCAAACTAGGCAAACCGAACTTAGAAAAGAATGCTGTTACTTGGTTTTGAAAAGGAAGTGGTTGGTCATTCTAATACTACTGCATCGGTGACTTTTATAAAAGAAATGGATCTCTTTAAAAGAACTTAACGTGATGTAGTACTGGGGTTAAAACCCTGACTTTGGCATAAAATGAAAGTACTTTGAGTCAGGTGAAACTTGCCTATGCTTGTTGTCGAAACTTGCCTATGCCATGACGATAGCCTTTGTGCAAGTGTGGTATTTCGTGTTACCGCTCTCGACAGAGGTGGTCGACTTGTCGAGAACTTACTCGACGCAGCCGCGCGACGGAGAATTCCACGCATGTTTCCATTTTGATTATCGCTTGTTGTTGATGTCACACGGACATGCCTACACCGACGCAGACCCGGCACGCGGTTACGCGGTCGTTGATTACCCGATATATTGTTATTGTGGTTACACGGACATGTCTACACCGAGGTAGAATTCCGGGCACGTGGCACGCGCGTGGTTGATCACCCAAAGATATTATTGTTGACGCCACGGACGGTTCACACCGAGGTAGAATTCCGGTACGCGCTGGCCGGGCATCGTATTATTGTCGCATCACGACATGTCTACACCGATGCAGACCCGGCACGCGCCACGACGCGAACATGATTGACGCCATGGCGGAGACCCATAGTTATATTCGAGCGATGACTTGAGGCGAAAGTCCTCGATCGATATGATCGCTTTATGTCGGAATCAGAATGGTTATCATACATGTTCCCGCTTTATATAGACTAGTATGATTTCATTACGCATTTTTACGCTTTCACATACTGTACTGCATCGACCTCCTTCGGCCGCTCATGCCGCAGTAGAGGTACATCGGCCGTGGATCCCCGCCTTAGATCACAAGTCAACAGATTCAAGCTCCGCTTTCTGAGGCTTATCTTTTGGTACGTGTTCCCCGAGTCAGAGGTTCTTGTACATCTGTGGTATGGCGGCCCCGTCCCGCCATAGTCGCTGTAAATCTTGCAGGTCCGTAGCATCGCCAAGTGTGGTTGTAAAGGATTAAACTGCTCGTGTTTTACGATATACCAAGGCAACCGCTTTGGTTGGCCTGCTTATTATTATATCTCTTGTTTCATGACTCATGTTTTATTTTCCACGTTTTCTCTCGATGTCAGATCACTAGGTGCCCGGATAAGGCATCAGAACGCCCCGAACGGTCGTTACACTAGAACCTCGCGGAAAGTGACAAAAGTGGTATGAAAGATGGTAGTTGAGCTAAGAAGACCGCTAGGTTTTCGTAACGCGATTAGCGAGATTGTTCCGATCGGAGCTAGTGTTTCGCGATTGCCGGGTCGGGTCGAGGCTACGCCGCGTCAACCCGCGCCCGCTTCAGCGCGGGCCATTGTGGTCCCGCCAGGGGTAGGTCATGAGGGTGTTAGCCCATGTTTGGTTAGCCAACAGACGAAGTTCGTGGACGCCAGGACGTAGTAGGGTCGATGAGGTCACCATCTTGTCCTTCATTTAGATCGCGACTCGCGAGGTTACGCGAGACGTTGTTTCGCATGTTGTGGTTGCACGAGGTGCCTACCTTCACCTTACGACAGCATAAGCCCGTGTCAGGCTATTTTCATTTTCTGCGAGTGTTATCGCAGGTGGTGGACCCGCGAGTCTCTCAGACGCATTCGCCTCTGCCAGTTGTTTGATTTCGTGGTGACGCGAGGATCATCGCCTCGCTGGCGGGAGTGTTTTATAACTACCATTTCAAGATTCTGATATCGCCACGGCTTCTAGGGCGAAGGTAAGTCACGGCCGATTGGTTCGATGTTGGCAAGCGTTCGATAGTCGAGATAGTAACCCGCAGATTTCGAACTAATCGCATGTAAACGTGGTGTTATGAGAAAGAGTTCGAGTTACATGCTGGCACGACACGTAGCGGAAGTTGTCGGCACGTATGGCGCAGCATAGATGCGATCATTCCTTTGTAAGAAGGCGCGAGGGAAGTATATTTTAGACTTCTGCAAGTGGCTTTGTGATGTCGAGGGTGTTCTCGTGGACTCGATGTAAGCATCGCAGTGTTTCGGCCGTGTACGGCGTGATTGTTTTCGTAAGTATTGCAGTCAAGACTATATCACGCATGTTTGTTTAAGGTTGTATGAACATTCGGACGAATGTTTCGGCGAGGAGAATGTTATACCCCGTAGTCGCAGTGGTATGTAAGTGAGGACGCACGCATTTGCAGTACGCGTAAATTTTGAAAAGAAAGAAAGATGCGAGTTTTCACTTAAAAGTTTCCGCTTTTGTGAAGAAAAGGTTCGTTAACGGGAATTGATTCTGATTTGGTATTTGGTCTTCATAGATTATATTAGAATTTTGGGATTTTATTTTCTGAATGGTCACGCTGGGCCCACTGAGAAATTTACTGCTTGGGGCCCGCTGATTTTGAGATTTTTGGTCATATGGATATTTTCTAAGACGAAATATTTTGATTTAATCGTGGCGACACGTGTCACCCCACGTGAACCCTCGACCAAATATGTTTGTGCACAACCCCTGCTAGAGTCGCCGACGAAACGCTCTACCTAACTTACGGCGGTAATTTACTACTATGTCATTTAGTATTTTTATGATTTTTCCGAGAGACTAAACGCTTTGGACCAACGAGGGCAACACTTGGCACCCTCTCGCCAGCGGACTTCGCGGTTAGGCGATTGAACGGGCAAGGTTGGTAGATATTTGTGAGATATTTGGCAGGGTTTTAAGGAATGTGGTCTGTGGGCACTGGCATATCTCGCCCTCCACTTGCCCCCACTTGGCTAGATTCGCCATTGGTCGCCTTTGCTCGCCTATAAATACCCTCCCCTTTCAAGACTTCTTCATCCATTCCATAATCTCCAAATCTCAAAACCTCCTCCTCTTTAGGTTTCGTCCCTCCTCTTCCTTCGAGAGGCCTCGCCGAGGGCGCACCCCCTCCCAGAGGCCTCGCCGTGGTACACCCTCCTAGTGGTGTGCCGAGAGGTACCCCTCTCGCAGAAATACTCTCCAAAGTATCACACTATACCCAAATTACCTTAGCCAGATACCTTGTAGTATTCCAAAGATACCTCTATACGTAGAGCCCTGAATACTATCTTATGTCCTTTAGTCTCAAACCGAGACCCTAAGGAAAATCTCCATAGTTGGTCGGAGTATTACAAGCAAGTTGTGTAGAACTTCTGGTTGTTTGAGCGGTCGAGCGCTGAGTGAGCTAAACCTTGCTCAGATCGACATTATAACTTGATAATTTTGGGCTTATCGAGGTAAATATTCGTTCTTAATGTAATTGGAAATTACATGTTGTAGATTGTATAGTCAAGTATACTACGATAGATCTGACAATACTTGCAATGTCTTTTGACTTAAGCCCAATAAAGAAGAGAATCGAATCAGAATTACATAGATTGTATTACGAGACTTGTGGTATTATCAGATTAAGAATTGTATACGCCCGGCCAGATATAACCCCGTTGGCTTGGTAGCAGCCTCGATCGAGAGAGATTTACGCCGCTGTGTGGGGAGATGCCGAATTTTCTCGTAGAATATGGAACTGTTAATAGACGCCGCGGGTCTATATAAAAGGAAGACACGAGTAGCGATTCTACTAAGAGTGGAAAAGGCTAGCAGGGTACAGATCGGCGAGCGACGCTTGGTCGATAATCGCCGCGAGGTACGTGAACCTCTTCCTATCCTTTCTAGCACGATGTTTTGTAAACTATGTAGTACGGCAGACGCATACGTGCAAACGAGTTTGGTTGGTTCAAAACATGTGTGTTATAATAGTTTACGGGAAGTTAGTTATAACGACTTACGAGGTAATGTAACGATTTATTACTTTAGAAGTTAAGAGACTTGATCTTGAAAGATAAGAGACTTAACCTAATTGAATTGACGTGTAACATTTTGTTAAAAATGTTGTAAAACCTCATTAGCGAGTAATGAGTACTTGATTTTAGAAGAATAATGTTTTACCGAATTTAAATGAGAATAAGTATCGAATCTAACCACGCTAGCCGCTTAATAAAGCGGAAATGTATCGACTAATCAAGCATTATTAAAACCAAGAGAAACCTCCATCCGCATGTAAGCTAAGACGACAAAATGATATTACATTTCTGTGATCACGGTCATTGCTAAAAGATTGTTATAAACAAGAATAACCTACTCACATATAAGGTATATGTTTTCAAATTGTTTTAAAGGATTTAAAACTACGAACTACTTAAACCTTTCAAAAAAATGAGAAACTCGAGTAAATGGAATTAGGCAAACTTGAACGCTTGGAAAAGAACGTTGTTACTTGATTTTACAAAGAGAAGTGTTTTGATTTACTTCAAAAGATAATCACTCTATTGTTATATACTACGTATCAGGTGACTTTTGCGAAAGTAACTGATCTTTAAAGAGTTATCAGATAAATTACTTTGGGGAGAAAAACCCGATCTCGTTAATCCTATAGCAGAAGGTACCTTATGTGTGAATAACTTGATTGTCTGGGTGTGTGATAGCCCGCAATACCTTCTTGTCGATTTGATAAGTAAACATATTGTGATGCTACGCGTGTTAGTATTCTCGTGATATTTCAGGTAGCCGGTTTCTCGTTGCGCTTATGTTGTTTAAACGCGAGCTGCCAGGCCGTATTACATCACCACCTCTTGACACGCTTCCGGGTTGCCGCCCCACGCGGGTAGACTCAGCGCGTCCGGGACCATGATTCGAGAATACCTCACGCGGTCCCGGGGCCTACGCGAGCTACGAGTTCCGTGTTAGCGCGCGCCTTTATGGTCACGCGTCTATGCGCCACGCGATCGCGAGTCCGTGATCGACGCCGGAGTAGCTACCGACGCGGGTATACCTCACGCGCCTACGAGATTGGCCTACGCGAGTCGCGGAGTTCTGTGGCTAGACGCGCACATTTGATATCATGGCGGCGAATGCACCTTTGATCATGCGACGGCCTGCAGACAGATATCATGATACGCTTTATGACCTTGTTAGTACCGCGGTGTTAGTAGCCTATGCCTTCGCATTTACCTGCATCGCTTTATTTGGACACACGCGGACCCGCTGCTCACGTATTCCTCGTGCTTTTCATCATGATCACGCCAGCGATGGAAGATATTCCACGCATGATTGATGCCATGGCGCGAGACCCATTGTTATATCGAGTGATGACTTTGAGGCGCGAGTCCCCGATCAGACACGATCGCTATTTATCGCGAATCGTAGTTTGCTATCATACATGTCTCCCGCTTTATATGTACTACTATGATTTCATTTACGTGATCTTCATGTTTCACATACTGTACCGCTGTATCGACTTCCTTCGTGGTTGCGCTCACGCCGCAGTAAAGGTACACCGCCGCGATCCTCGCCTAGTGGTCACAGCCATTGTTGGGAAAGCTCCGCTTCTCCGAGGCTTATTCGCATAGTCCCCTGCTGTTGTGTGCTACATTCGTGGTACGACGGGCCCCGCCCCGCCGTTGTTGTCATATCATTCATGTAGGTCCGTAGCATCGCCAAGTGTGGCTGTAATGGACGAATCGCTCAAATTGATATTTATTTATTTATACCAAGGTAACCGCTGTTACCGCCTTCTTATTTCACCGCCTTATTACATCGACTTCATGTTATTGTTTTATGTTCCGCCGACACTGATGTCAGATCACCAGGTGCCCGGTAAGGCACCACCACGGTCCGGATCGGTCGTGACATAGATCCGTGTTCTACCTGTCCTACATATCTCCTCATATCGCAAGAATAGTGATGAGCCCGAGTCCATAAGACCTTTTGAGGCGCTACGCCAGGTGATTCAGCCGTAGCCGAAGTGTGTATGTGGCTTGCCTCGTGACTATAGATACCGCCGCACCAGCCGACTCTGATAGAGTCGATATGACAGACTTTGATGTAATTACGGGTATGGATTTGCTAGCATCTTGCTATGCCAACATGGATCGTAGAGAGATTAGTTCGGTTCCGCTCTCGCGAGCCGTTATCGAGTGGAAGGAATACCGCATCGCCGGTGGTAAGTTTATTTCTTACCTCAAGGCTGGTAAGATGGCGCTAAGGCGGTATATCTACCATCCGTTCGTATTCGACATCGAG
The DNA here is from genome assembly GCA_029844215.1 of Przewalskia tangutica. NCBI lineage: Eukaryota > Viridiplantae > Streptophyta > Magnoliopsida > Solanales > Solanaceae > Przewalskia > Przewalskia tangutica. The sequence continues at coordinate 107,358,371 of CM056721.1, forward strand.
GTGAGGTACCGACCTTCGCCACCCCGCTGTTAGAGAGTTTCCGCACGTATTCCTGCACGAAGCTCGCATCCTCCCGGCAGGAGATGGAGTTTTGCATTGATTTCGCGCCAGACACTCGACCGATATCTATTCCGCCATACAGACGGCACCCGCCGAGTCGAAGGAATCAAGGACCACCGAAGATTTGTCGAGAAGCGGCTTTATTAGGCCAAGTGTTTCTCATTCAGGAGCACCAATGTTGTTTGTAAAAGAAGGACGGACGCCACAGATGTATTGATTACATGTGCGCTAAACGCGTAACTATCAAGAATGATATCCTCCCGTGATTGACGATTTGTTTGACCGCAACAGGGGCAAAGTGTTTTTTCAAGATAGACTCGCGTCCGTTATCATCAAAGTAGTTAGAGACAGATATCCCAAAGATCGCATTCAGACCCCAGGATGGGCACTATGAGTTCAGGTGATGTCTTTCGTCGACCAACGCCCAAAGAAGATTCATGGATTTCACGAATAGGTGTTCGTGCCATTCTCGATATGTTCGTTATAGTGTTTATCGATGATATCTCGTGTATTCGCGCACGAGCATGAGCATACAGCATTTGCGACGCTGGAGTCCTCCGAGACCGCAACAGATGCCAAGTTCTCGGTCACGAAGTTCGTGGCTTCCAGTGGCTTTCTTAGGCATGTTATCTGGCCGACGATTCGTTGATACAACCTAAGATCGAGGCGCCAAGACTTGTCCTGCACTCCACCACACCGACGTATGCGCAGCCTGGGCCTCAGTTATTATCTGAGGTTTGTAGAGAAATTTGCTTCTATTTCAAAGACTGACTAAGTCGACTGTATGCGCAATGTTCGCCGACGGATACTTGTGAGGAAAGTTTCCAGCCATAAAGGAGAAGTTGACAACCGCCCGCTCTTACTCTTCCAGAGGGCTTAGACGGATACGTGGTTTATCGCGACGCCAGCGTGTTTGGTGCGCGGCCGACGCAAAGACGGCAGAGTTATAGCTTATGATCTCGACAAATTAGGAAGCATGAGAAGAACTATCCCACACATGACTCGAGTCGCAAAGCAGTGATTCATGCCTCAAGATCCGAGACATTATTTATATGGAGTTCACGTGACATTTACACGCATCACAAGAGTCTCCGACATCTTCACCGCAGGAGCCGAACTCGCGCGCAGACGTGGTTCGAGCTACTTAAGGATTACGATGTTGATATTCGTACTCACCCGTGCAAGGCCAATGTAGTCGCAGATGCCCTTAGTCGCAGATCGACGGGTAGTCCGTCTGATGTTCACCGCAGAAGAGGATACGGTCCGAGAGTTACATCGCCAATGAGCCTGGGTTCGCTTTGGTTGATTCTCGATAGTGACGAATTCGATTCGAGAGGTTGCCGAGTCTTCCATCATCGGCGAGGCGAAGAGGCAACAGATGAGGATCCGCTTGGTACGGCATCAGACGCAGCTCTCCGTAAGGAGTAAGAGTCTATTCGGCGTAGCGCCAACGGGTGCTAAGATTCGAGGGCCTGGTGTTCCCGATGTGACAGACTTCGCCGCCAGATTTCGTGAGGCACACGTGCTCGTTATTCTATTCATCCGGTCGACTAAGACGTATCATGACCTCGACGCGTGTATCAGCGGACGGCCTAAAGCAGGACGCCATGAGTTCGCGGGCACGCGCGCCCGAATTGTCGCCAGGTTAAGATCAGCACCAAAAGCCCGCTGGTCGTTGCAGTTATTGATATTCGACTGGAAGCCGAGGTGATAAATATGGATTTTATTACAGGCTACCTACCACTCGAGGAAGCATGATTCCATTTGGGCGATTGTCGACAGTCGATTTAAATCACCATTTTCTTCCTGGCCGAACGACGTTTCACCGAGGACTATGCCGATTATATATTAGAGAGATTGTGAGACCGCACGAGTCCCTGTCGATTATATCGATAGAGGAGCCCGCTTTCGCTAACTTCGAGGTCTTTTCGTATGGATTAGGGACACGTGAGTCTCAAGACGGTGTTTCACCTCGCATCGACGGACAGCCGAGCGCACTATCCGCACACTCGAGGATACGTCGCGGCTTGTGTTATTGATTTCGTGGTAGCCGAGGATCATTTGCCTCAGGAGTTTGCTTACAACAGCCTACCATTCCAAAGATTCGACGGCGCCTTACGAGGCCTTATACGGAGGGAAGCAGTCACCGATAGGTCGTTCGAGCGGGAGAAGTTCATTAGTCGGGCCGCACTTAGTTCACAGTGGATAAGGCGGCTTATCCAGAGCTATTGTTATACCGTAGCCTGCAGCGTCGATGCACCATCGGCCGACACTTGGAATTTGAGATGTATGATCGGGTTTTTCTAAAGGTATCTCCACGGCGGCGTGATGAGGTTTGGAAAGAAGGAAGCTTAGCCCAAGGTACATCGGGTCGACGGATTGTCCGTAGGTAGCAGTGGTTGCCATGAAAGTTAGATCCGCCACCGACTTCGAGGCGGTACATCCAGCTTTTTCACGTGTCCATATTGGAAATGTATCGAGATCCATCTAGAGTGCACCCGCTCATGATATCCAAGTGACAGAGGAGTTATCGCATGAGGAGAGTCCCATAGCGATACTCGATCGTCGTTAGACGACTTCTGACAAAAGACGCCAAGCCCGCTGGGCGTTCTACATGAACGAGAACAGGAGGAAATGACGGGAAGCAGAGGATGACATGATGAAGAAGTACTCACCTATTTCCTACACCTCCGTGTAACCCACTTTTCTCGCTTGTTAGTTTTGACTCGCATTTACGCTCAAGATGTCATGGCTCGCGAGCTTCCTTATTTGCAAAATAATAGTTAAGAGGGTCTATGTCGATGTTGTGTTTCGAGTAAGTTTGGAAGGAACATTCGGGATGAATGTTTCTGGCGAGGGGAGAATGTTATACCCGTAGTTCGACCTCTACGATGAGAGCGCATTTAAAGCATGTAAGACTTAAAATTTTCAAAGGATAGGTTGACGGATTATTCCGGACGGGTTTTAGTCAACTTTAAGGCGGGTTATGACCCGGTTCATTGAGAGTTCCTAGGTGTTTCAAAGGCCTAGGGTGTAGTTCGTTGAGTCTAGATTCCAACGCAACCAACCGTTAGTCGATAGGACGCCTGAGTAGAAAGATATGAGAATTACAAGTTCAAAGGCGCAATGGACGTAAATGTGTTTCGGACAAGGCGATGTGGCCGCGGCCGGAGCGGGTCGCGCCAAAGCATCAGAGGATCGCTGAAGTTTCAGCGCCGCGCGCCAGAAGCGTGCCGCGCCTAAGATCCGAGGGTCCGCAGAGCTGCGCCTGCCGCGACGCCGAGGCGGAAATCAAAGTGAAAAACATAGAAAAAGTCGATTTTTCTTTGAGTGGCTCAGCGGGGACAAGTTGTCCCCATCTGATTTTTACATGCAATATATTGACCACGTCTTAAAGACTTGGTCATTTGTCATCTCTCTCTTTGAAAACCTCTTCCTTCTCTCTTAAAATATTCCAAAGCTCCTCTTTCTCTCTAAAACTCCAAAGATTCTAGCCTAAGAAACTCTGAAAATTAAGAACACAAGAAGGAAGCTTGTGGCTAGCTTGTGGTGGTGTTCTTGGCAAGAAAGCTAGCAAAGTCTTTGGAATAAGTTTGGCTAAAACTTTAAGGTAACATTTCTTCCATGAGAATTAGTTCTAGTGTCACGCTTAGAAGAAAGAACTTGTGGTAGTAAAATAATGCTCTTAGAGTCATCAGATGCTAGAAAATGTGGTGGATATGAAGAATGGGTTAAGAAGAGATTATGAGCATGTTGTAGCCTAAAACTACCTTTAGAATTGTTAAGTGAATTGTTGTAAACTTATGGGACAGAATTTCGTGTAATCCCTTTGAATCATTGGATTGATCGAGCCTTAAACGTGGTGTTTGGATGATAAATTCGCCTTGAGAAAGGTGGAAAATGAGTAGAAACAAAGGAAATGCCGCCCAATTTTCCATAGAATTTAGTGACTTTGAACTCGATTGTTCTACATTAAGATTAGAAGTTAATGTCGATCACGACCATTATAGGCTGAAATATTACTCATGTAGTTTCGACTTGGCAAGTGGATCGACCAAAGAGGTATGTGAAGCTTTCCTATCTCTCGAGCATGAATAGATGAAACTATGTAGTACGGAGACGACAAGATTTGGTATTCTTACTGCTTGAGTATATAATGACTTGTTTCGCTTTAAGAATGTATAAATCTCTCGTTATGGAAAAGTATGATTTTACTAAAGTATAGAGTTAATATAACAACTTTGTGGGAAGTTGGTTTATTAGCTTCATAAAAGGTTAATGAGAAGAGATTTACTCCAAAAGTAAGATAAGTATACGAAGAGGCAAATCGTTTAAGGCATCAATCGCCCAAGAGTTTTATGTATAAAGAGTCATTTTTAAAAGAGTTTAAGATGTAGTACTTGGGTTAAATTCCTGCTTTTTATTAAAGATATGATTAAGTGCCTTAAGTAAACTAAAATGAGAGGTATATGAACAAGACTAATAAGAAGTTATGTTTTCTTAACTTATTTATGATTATGATACGATGACGCTTGAGCTAGGTAAGAGTATATCCGGCGGGCAAGCCCCAAGATCGTTATACCACCTTCTCCAGTAAGAATATGTCCGGCGGGCCACCCCAAGATCGCCATACCACCTTCTTCAAAGGTAAGAGATATCCGGCGGCAAGCCCCAAGATCGCTATACCACCGCCAGCAGAAGAGTATATCCGGCGGAAAGTCCCCAAGATCGCTATACCATCCGCCGGTAAGAGATATCCGGCGGGTAAGTCCTCAAGATCGTTATACCACCTGCCCGTGGATTTGCTACCCATGACGCGAGGAATACCTCACGCGAGTCCTTACGGGCTTACGCGGTGAAATAGTCCCACGCGGCGGTACACCTATGCGAGGAATACCTCACGCGGTCCACAGACCTACGCGTGAAATAGTCCTGCGAGTAGGGTGCTTATCGATACTACTGCGAGGTACCGCTTTGATCCTAAGGCCCCTATTTTACGCAGATCAGATATGTATATACTTGTCACCTCATTGTTAGTAAGGCACAAGAAAAGGTATTTTATTGACTTCCATGACTCCACTACTTTCGCACTTATGATATCATTATTACAAGATTTTTCCGCCTTTACATACTGGGTACATATCAGGTATCGATCCCCTTCTCTGGCCGCGCTCATGCCACAGGTGGTAAGCAGATCGAGGATCCTCGCTCAGGATCACTACTCCAGGTCGTAAGCTCCATCCTCCCAAGCTTGTTTATCAGTACTGATATTCCCCGACGCCATAGGTATTTTGTACATTCGTGGTACGGCGGCCCCGTCCCGCCACGCTTGTTATCTTTAGAGGTCTGTGATCACCTATGTGTTTTGGGCTATAAGAACCAGCTTGTATTACTATACTTTGTTTAAGTATGTTTTATAGAAGGCAAATTTCTTTACCGCCGCATGTTTACCCTTTTCTAAGCTAGGTGTTATGTATGTTCCGCCGCTATTCTCTCGACATATACCGATGCGGTACCCCAGGTACCGCCATGGCCCCGGCCGGTCGTGACACATAAGGCGCCATCCGATACTAGAATGGTAGTCGTTGTTATACGCAAACTCCACAAGAGGTAAACGATCCTCCCAACACCTCAAATCAATAACACATGCCCGCAAAGATATCCTCGTTGTCCGGTTAGTACGCCTACCGTCTGGCTTGGCCCGAGGATGAAATGCAAGATCGAGACTCACATGTGTCCCTAATCCTCCCGAAAGACCTCCGTAAGTTAGTCGTGAATCGATCCTCTGTCTAAAATAATCGATATAGGAACTCCGTGCAGTCTCACAATCTCTCGGATATACAATCTAGCATAATCCTCGGCCGAAAAAGTCGTCCTGACTGGAAGAAAGTGGGTTGATTTCGTGTTATACCCCGTATTTCCAGAGTATGTACGTAAGGACGTACGTACAAAAGTTTAGCCTTAGTTAGACACTTTGGACGAAAATATTGTACACAACCCACGAAAAGAATGGTTTTCCGAAGAAACGCTCTAAACTTCATGTAGGTAAATTACGCTTATGTCATTTATAATTTTATGGATTTTTCCGGAAGACGAAATATTTTGGTTAACGGAGGCGTGACACTTGTCACCCTCATATGGACTAGCAACTCGACGCTTTGACGATTTTGTGGTCTTGTTTAGTCAAGGTTAGGTAGATATTTTGTGTAGTAGATGGATAATGACACTGCAAATCACCCTACACTTGCATAGCACTTGGCTTCATCTTGGCCATTAGTTGGCCTATAAATACCCCCTAACTCAAGGTTTTCATCCACAAAGTGTCTTCCAAGTCTCAAAATTCCTCCCTCAGAAGTGTTTTCGCCCAACACTCCTCCCTCGTGAAGGCCCTCGCCGAAACACCCCCTCTAGCCTAGTAGTTCTAGCCAAGCCCCCTTTGTAGAAAGTTGTCTTCCAAAGTATAGTTACTATTCCAAATACCCTAGCCCAAATCCCTTATATATTTTAGCAGGTCATGTAGAACTTCTAAGCGGTTTCTCGAGCTATCTGAGCGCAAATTGCCAGAGCTAAACCTTGCTCAGATCGACATTTATACTTGGATAATTTTGGGCTTATCGAGATAAATACTCTTGTCCTTCTATTGTAATTTGATATTACATAAGAATAGTTAAGACTCGAGTATAAGATATGTATGATATTAAAGAATAGAATTAAACCAAATCACATCGTAAGATTAATAAAGAAGATTGAACTGCATTTACATAAGATTGTATTTACAAGAGACTCGAGTAGCTTGACGGCAGGAAGTGTCACCAATTTTCCGTAATGTAGAACCCTCTCGCTTAGAATCGCATGCATAGTCTAGACGCTGATGTACGATTTGACTATTATAGTTGATATTCTCGCGCGACATATTCGACTTCGGTGGATTTCGCCGAGAAGGTATGTGATTCTTCCTACACTCTCGAGCATGATATTTTAAAGTATATATATAGTACCAGACGACGCATGTTAATCGAACGTAGCTTTACTACAATGTCTTTGACTTAAGCCCTAATAATAAAGATCTTAAAGTCTTTCAAAAGAATTATAAATCGCTTTGAAAGAAGAGGAATATTTGTTTTTAAACAAGAAGTTTAAGAGTTATACTAGCTTTATGGGAAGTTAAGTATAACGACTTAAGAAAGATAAAAGGAACAGCTTTACTTATGTGTTTATAAAAGACTTATATTGATTTCTGAAAGTATAATAAGATGGTTTGATAAAGTAGACATGATATGATGCTACGTGTGTTAGTTCTTGTAACGCTTGTATAAGAGGTATTCTTTGTCAGGCTTATGTTGTTTAACGATGTCGTTATGTTAGTATTATATCACTCACCTCTTGACATGATACCGGGTTGTCGCTCCGACGCGGTAGACTCAGCGTCCGGGACCATGATTCGAGAATACCTACGCGGTCCAGGACCTACGCGAGCTACGAGTTCCGTGTTAGTGCGCGCCTTTACGGTCACGCGGTCTACGGCTACGCGACTACGAGTCCAGACGATGTCGGGAGTAGCTACCCTCGATGCGCGGCGAATACCTCACGCGGGCCCAGCGGCCTACGCGACTACGAGTCCGTGATTAGGCACGATAACGATACTACGGGCGATCGCCCCGCTCGATCATTCGCAGCCTCAGAAAAGACCTCGCTACGCTTACCTATCGTTGCTCTTGTTTACGATGTGGCACTATGCGTTACTTTGGTTGTTTCGCATATTTGTAAAAATTGGTTTTAAAATGATATGATTTCATTTAAGTACTTTACGCTGCATACTTAGTACCGTTGATCGACTCTCCTTCTGGGGCCGTGTTCACGCCGCAGTGGGAAAGCAGTGCTAGATCCATATCCTTAGGATCTTTTGCTTTGGTGTCGTGAGCTCCATCTTCTCCGAGGCTCGACTTTGGGTACGATCTCCCCGTCAGGTAGATAGTTTTGTACATTCAGGTACGGCGGGCCCCGTCCCCGCCATAGTTATTTACTTCCTTAGAGGTATGTAGTCCTATTGTACTTGGGATGTAACCGCAGATTCTTATATATATATGCCGAAGGCACCCTTTTCTCGTATAAATGTGTCTCATTTACAATTGTTTCATGTCTTGTGTTTTTATATTCCACGATTACTGATGTGGGCTACTGGGTGCCCTGCAGGCACTCACACGCCCCGACGGTCGCGATAAAGTGGTATCCGAGCGCTAATCCTCTGAAAGTGCTCTACGCATCGTATCTAGTAGTCTTGATTATCGTGCGTCAGGCACCACGCCAATAATCGTGAGGCTATAGGATATTTAGGATTGGTTTCATTCTTCTCATTCTCGAGATCGCTCAGAGCCGTGTTATAAGTCGACCCTTCTAACGATCTTTTTCTCAGAACGCTTATGCCTCCACGCAAGGCAACCCGCCCGTGGCGGCAAGGCGCCGAGGAGCCGCTAGCTGACACCTAGAGTCACTAGGCACGTGCCCGCCACACCCGAGACGGCGAAGTTCCACGACGCCGCCCCCATCAGGTTTAGTGGCCGCAGCATGGGTCGATGAGACCACAAGCATTTACACATCCACCCCACACCGGAGCAGAGACGGGTTACGTAGAGACGGCCCGCTTATTCGCCGTGATCAGGGGCATACGGAGGATAGGCCGACGCAGCAGAAGACGCCCAAAGAAGATTCGCGCTCACCCGAGATCGCATGGGCTGAGGCTACGGATTTTCTCGAGTCAGAGCCCGCCGTAGTTCTACTGTCGAGGCTCGAGGATGATCCGCAGGAGTTCATCCGCCGCCACAGAGGATCACGCGGTGATCAAGGCTTCGAGACCGAGTCCGTGATCTTCGCGACGGCCGCGTGATACCGCAATGATTGGTTTGATTCGCGGAGTTATCTCGGGAGAGCACGCCCCGCCTACTGGGACGAGTTCTCTGAGGCCTTTCTCACTCACTTCTTGCCTCCACAGCATGAGGAGGGCACGGGTCGACAGATTTTTGTTTCGAGATGCAGAGGACGCACGCCAGTGAGTACAACGCTGAGTTTGATTCGCTGGCTCGATATGTCCCCGCTGGTAGCAGATACGAGGATGTGGTGCATCGCCACGCCACCGCTAGACGATTATATGGCCGAAGTCTTGCGGGCGTGGCTCTTCAATGTGCATGGACATTACCCGTGACGCAGCTCACGACCGACGCGGCGAGCGCAGAGGCCGACGGGTCGACAGACACAGCAGGTTAAGACCAGACTACAGGTCTTTTGGTAGCTATCGGTGACGGCCTCAAGAAAGAGCCTAGATTTGCACCACGCCCACCAGAGCACTCCCGCACCTTCCTCGACAGCCAGATATTCGAGGGCGCACTGCGCCCTGTGGCTTCGACGCCCGTGAGCAGCAGAGAGGTATCGCCGACGGACCACCCCGCCATCAAGTATGGCCGACGCAGATCCCACTTCGTAAATTGTGGTATCGCACGGAGTTTGTTACGCCAGGCCGCAGGTCACTTTGCAGGAACCGTCCACCGGGCGCGGCGATGGTAGGGTCACCATGTGTTCTTTCGCCGGTCTTCATCTCCTACGCTATCGCCCGAGGCGTTACCACGGGCCGCCAGGTCGCGGCAGGTCGTGGGCGCGGTCTCAGCTTCTAGCGGTCCTCGTAACCGCATTTATGCCTCGTCCACCCGGGCAGATCGTGAGGTCTCACCGATGTCGCCACGTACCTTATCGCTCGGATTTGATGGTATGCCTTGATAGATCCGGTTCTACTGGCCCCATATATCTCCCTTATCGCTAGTAGGATAGGATAGAGCCCGAGTCCATAGACCTTTCGAGGCAGCTACGCCAGCAGTGATCTTGGTAGCTCTACGGGTATATAGTGGCTTGTCCAAAGGATCTTATGCAACGCCGACCAGCCGACTTGATAGAGCCGACATGACCGATTTCGACGCGATCATTGGTACGGATTGGCTAGCTTATTGCTATGCCAATGTAGACCGCAGGGAGAGAGTGGTACGGTTCCTGCATTCCCGGGAGCCATATCGAGCGAGGGAACATCAGGTCGCCGGCGGTAGGTTTATTTCTTACCTCGGCTAGGAAGACGCGCAGGCGGTATATCTACCATCTCATTCGGTGTTTGATAATCGAGGTTGCGCACCAGATTTTTAGTCGGCCCAGAGTCGAGAGTTCCCGACGTGTTTCCGCACGACCTCCCGCATCCTCCCGAGAGGGAGATAGAGTTTTGTATCGACAGCCGCAGACACTCGACCTATTTCCATTCCGCCATACGTAACGGCACATGCCGAGTCGAGAGTCAAGGACCAACCGAGAGATTTGTCGAGAAGCGGCTTCATCAGCCTAGTGTTTCTCCCCGGGAGCGCCGATTGTTCGTGAAAGAAGGACGGGACGCCGCACGCGTGTGTTGATTACAGCACCGAACAAGGTGACCATTAAGAATGATACCCTTCCTGTGATTGATGATTTGTTCGACCACCGCAGGTGCGTAGATGTTTTCCAAGATTGATCCGCGATCGCTATCATCGTGCACGAAGTCGAGAGGCTGATGTCCCTAGATCGCATTCCGACCCAGACGGCATTACGAGTTCGTGGTCATGTCTTTCGTTGACCAATGCTCCGCCAGATTCATGGATTTGATGAACCGAGTATTCGCCATTTTTGGACACGCTGGATAGTGTTCATCGATGATATCTTCGTTTATTCTCGCCAGAGCAGGAGTACGCGAGCATTCGGCGATCGTGGCCGAGTTCTTCAGACCAGCAGCTTATACGCCAAGTTTTCCAAACGTGAATTTTGCTTGGCTTCGTGGCTTTTCGGGCATATTGTCTGGCCGATGGTATTCGTGGATACGCCAAGATCGAGGCAACAGACTTGGCCTAGACCTACTACTCCGGCAGAGGTGCGCAGCCTTTCCGGGCCTCGCAGTTATTAAAGGCGGTTCGTGTTAAGTTTGCTTTATCTCTCGCACCATTGACTAGCCGACTCGTATGCGCCTAAGTTTCAGTGGATCGATGTCAGGAGCGTGGTTTCCAGCTGTCGAAAGAGAGATCGACGACCGCCTCGTTTACTTCTTCCGCAGGTCCAAACGGTTATGTGTATCAGGACGCGCCAGCGCCGCTCTGATGCTGTTGACGCACTGGTAAGGTTATAGCGCACGATCCCTACAGCCTAAGAAGCATGAGAGGAACTACCCCACCCATGATTTGGAGTCGCGTGATTCACGCCAAGATCCGAGGCACTATTTGTACGGGTTCATGTGGATATTTATACGCACTACAAGAGCCTCCAAAGATATCTTCACCAGGGAGTCGAACTTACGGCTGCAGACGCGGTTGGGAGCCGCCAAGGATTATGATGTTGACATCCCGCATCACCCGGGAAGGCCAATGTCAGGCGTATGCTCTAGTCGAGGTCGACGGGAGTCTATCGATGCGCAAATGAGACGGCGGGCCCGGTTCGCGATTTGCATCGCTTAGCGAGCCTCGTGTCCGCTTGATTGATTCTCGATAGCAAGGGGTTCGAGTTCGAGAGGTTGCCGAGTCTTCCATCGCCGGCGAGCGAAGAGGCAACATTGAGGATCCGCTTTGACACTGCATCGCGATACCGCTTCTTCGCGCGGGAAGCGGTCTCGAGGTAGCACCTAACGGGTGCTAAGGTTTGAGGCGTGTGTGTTCCAGATATCAGGACTTCAAGCAGGTTCTGTGGGAAGCACACAGCGCAAGCTACTCTATCCATCCGTGGTCGACTCAAGACGTACCACGACCGTAGATCCGTATCGCGGACGGCTCAAGAGGACGCCAGAGTTCATAGCTCGCCCGTGTCACGCAGCGAAGGCAGAGCACCGAGGCCCGTGGTTTGTTGCAGACGACAGATCCCGACCGAAGCCGAGGTGATCAACATGGACTTTATCACAGGATTACCTCGCACTCGCAGGAGACATGATTCTATTTGGGTTATCGACGATGTCGACTAAATCAGCCCACTTTCTTCCCGTCAGACGACTTTTTCTACCGAGGATTATGCCGCACTTTACATCCGAGATCGCCGATCGCATGGAGTCCCTATTTCTATCATATCCGACCGAGGAGCCCGCTTACGCTAACTTCGGAGGTCTTTCCATATGGTTTAGTGGACGCAGCAGCCCGAGTAATCGCATTCCATCCACGCATGACGGACAGCCGAGCGCACTATCCGCACTCGGTGATACGCCGCGAGCCCGTGTTATCGACTTCGTGGTAGCCGAGGATCATTTGCCTCAGTTGAGTTTGGCGATAATAATAACTACCACCCAAAGATTCGACGCGCCTTACGAGGCCTTGTACGAGGAAGTGCAGATCGCCGATCGGCCGTTCGACGCGGGCGAGGTGCGCTATGGGACCAGACGGCGCAGCAGCAGCGGATAAGCGCGGCTTATCCAGAGCGTTGTCGATACCGTAGTCGATGGTCATACGCAGATCATCGCCGCTTCAGATCCGAGTTCGAGGTCGATGATTGGGTTTTCTCGGCGCCACCCACGGCGGTGATGAGATTCGAAGAAAGGGAAACTCACCAAGCGTACATTAGCCGACGATTGTCCGCAGGCAGTGCGTTGCTCATGAGTCGGATCTCGCCGTCCGATTTGGGAGGCGCAGCATCCGGTGTTTCATGTTTCTACGCCGAGGAGACGACGGATCCATCTAGTGCACCCGATTGACGATGTCCAGTGACCGAGGTTATCGATGAGGAGATTCCCATAGCGATAATCGATCGCCGTTAGGCGCTCGCGACCATGACGTGGCTTCCACAAAGTTCGCGGCGAACGAGCTCGTGGAGGAGATGACGCGGAAGTCGGCGAGGACATGAGGCGTAAGTATCCTCACCTATTCCCACACCTCCGTGTAACTCACTTTCCTACTTGTAAACTTTCATTGTCATAATTGCCCAAGTGTTGTTTTTGTGGTCGATGTGGCATTTGCAAACCGCTTTAGTTACGAAGAACCTTATTGTTATCTGCTCGGAAGGAACATTCGGATGAATATTTCTAAGGAGGGGAGAATGTCATACCCTGTATTTCCAGAGTATGTACGTAAGGACGTACGTACAAAAGTTTAGCCTTAGTTAGACACTTTGGACGAAAATATTGTACACAACCCACGAAAAGAATGGTTTTCCGACGAAACTTTTTTCTAAACTTGCGTAGGGTAAATTACTACCGCCATTTATAATTTTTATGGATTTTTCCGAGAGACGAAATATTTTGGTTAACGGAGGCGACACTTGTCACCTCATATGGACGGCAACTCGACGCTTTCGACGATTTTGTGGCCTTGTTTAGTCAAGGTTAGGTAGATATTTTTGTGTAGTAGACGGATAAGACACTGCAAATCCTCACCCTACACTTGCATAGAACTTGGCTTCATCTCGCCATTGTTGGCCTATAAATACCCCCTAACTCAAGGTTTTCATCCACAAAGTGTCTTCCAAGTCTCAAAATTCCTCCTCTCTCAGCTGTTTTCGCCCAACACTCCCTCTCCTCAGGAAGGCCCTCGCCAAACACCCCTCTAGCCTAGTAGTTCTAGCCAAGCCCCCTTTGTAGAAATTTATCTTCCAAAGTATAGTTACTATTCCAAATACCCTAGCCCAAATCCCTTATATATTTTAGTAGGTCGCAGAACTTCTATGGCTTCGAGCTACCTGAGCGCAAATTAGAGCTAAACCTGCTCAGATCGACATTTATACTTGGATAATTTTGGGCTTATCGAGGTAAATACTCTTGTCCTTCTATTGTAATCGATATTACATGCTAATAGTTAAGACTCGAGTATAAGATATGTATGATATTAAAGAATGTAATTAAACCAAATCACATCGTAAGATTAATAAAGAAGATTGAATCAGACTTACATAAGATTGTATTTACAGAGACTCGAGTAGCTTGACGTAGGGAAGTGCGCCCAATTTTCCGTAGAATAGAACCCTCTCGCTAGAATCGCATAAAATAGTCTAGACGCTGATAGACGATTTGACTATTATAGTTGATATTCTCGCGACATATTCGACTCGGCAGTGGATTTCACGGTAGGTACGTGATTCTTCCTACACTCTGAGCATGATATTTTAAAGTATATATATAGTACTAGACGACGTGTGTTAATCGAACGTAGCTTTACTAAGAATGTCTTTTGACTTAAGCCCTAATAATAAAGATCTTAAAGTCTTTCAAAAGAATTATAAATCGCTTTGAAAGAGTTAAGAATATTTATTTTTAAACAAGAAGCTTAAGAGTTATACTAGCTTTATGGAAGTTAAGTATAACGACTTAAGAAAGATAAAAGGAACAGCTTTACTTACGTGTTTATAAAAGACTTATATTGATTTCCGAAAGTATAATAAGATGGTTTGATAAAGTAGACACGATATGACGCTACGCAGTGTTGTCTTGTAACGCTTGTATAAGAGGTATTCTTGTCAGGCTTATGTTGTTTAACGATAAGCTTATGTTAGTATTATATCACTCACCTCTTGACATGATACCGGGTTGTCGCCTCCGACGCGGTAGACTCAAAGTGTCCGGGACCATGATTCGAGAATACTCACGCGGGTCCAGGGACCTACGCGAGCTACGAGAGTTCCGTGTTAGTGCGCGGCCTTTACGGTCACGCGGTCATGTGGCCACGCGACTACGAGTCCAGATTTACGCCGGAGAGCTACCCTCGCGGCGAATACCACGCGGGGCCTAGGTGGCCTACGCGACCACGAGTCCAGGATTAGGCACGATAACGATACTATGGGTGATCGTCTCGCCGATCATTCGCAGCTTTAGAAAAGACCTCATAGCTTACCTATTGTTTTGTTTATGATGCGGCACTATGTGCATTTTGGTTGTTTCGCATATTTGTAAAAATTGGTTTTAAATGATATGATTTCATTTAAGTACTTTACGCCGCATACTTAGTACCGTTGCATCGACCTCCTTCGGGCCGCGCTCATGTCGCAGGTGGAAAGGTGTGCTAGATCCACATCCTTAGGATCTTTTGCTTTGTGTCGTGAGCTCCATCTTCTCCGAGGCTCGACTTTGGGTACGATCTCCCGTCAGGTAGATAGTTTTGTACATTCAGGTATGGCGGCCCCGTCCCGCCATAGTTGTTTACTTCCTTGAGGTCTGTAGTCCTATTGTACACTGGGATGTAAACCGCGATTCTTATATATATATGCCGAAAGGCACCCTTTTCTCGTATAAAATGTGTCTCATTTACAATTGTTTCATGTCTGTTTTTATATTCCGACATTACTCGATGTATTGCTACTGGGTGCCCGTAAGGCACTACCACGCCCCGAACGGGTCGTGATATTTCGCCACCACAACAATAACCCATATGGAATCACGCTCTCCGAGCGCGAGGTAACCCTGTAATCAAGTCCATATTGATCACCTCCCACATCCATGTCGGAATATCTATCATCTGCAACAACCCACCAGGCTTCTGGTGCTCCACCTTGACCTGCTGACAATTCGGACACTGCTCCACAAACTCCGCAACGTCCCTCTTCAGGCCATCCCGCCAATATATACACCTGAGGTCATGGTACATCTTAGTCGATCCCGGATGAATAGAGTAATGAGCATTGTGTTCTTCCCCGTAATCCGACGGTCCTCGCTACATCCGTACACATAACTCGCCAAATCTTAGCACCCCATCAGTGCTACCAAATAGACTATTCTCCTCCCAACGAAGTCGATTCGATACAAGACTACACCTGATCCTCATACGGCCGCTTTTCACCTCTTCGACGACGGAAGACTCAGAACCTCTCGAACCCGAACCCCACTACTATCGTAACCAACCAAACGAACCCCAAGGCTCGCTAGTCGATGTAACTCGCGACCATGCCCCTTTTCTACGGATTTGACACCGATGCACTACCCATCGATCTCCGACTGGCGGCATCCGCAACTACATCGCCTTCCCCGGGTATAGATATCGACATCATAGTCCTTAAGAGCTCTAACCACCGCCTCTACCGCAAGTTCACCCCTCCGTCAAGATATACCGAGACTCGTGGTTTGTGTAAATATCCACACGCACTCAATATAAATAATGTCTCCGCATCTTCAAGGTACGAATCATCACGCCAACTCTAAGTCACGCGCTGGATAGTTCTTCTCATGCTTCCCGAAATGCCGAGACGCGTAAGTTATAACTTTGTCGGCCGCATCAAGACGCACTCCAAGTCCGACACCCGACGATCACAATAAAACCACATATCCGCCCAAACCTCCGGAAGAGTAAGAATCAAGGCCGCCAATCTCTCATTCAAGAATCTAAGCTCTCTCACAAGTATCTCGCCCATCAAACATAGTCGCTCGGGTCACTTAGTCAAAGGTGCTCAAATAGAAGCAAACCGTTACACCGTAGTTCAGGTCAGCGATGAGAGCATTTAAAGGAGTAAGACTTAAAATTTTCGAAAGATAGGTTGACTGATTGTTTTGACGTTTTAGTCAACTTTGAGGTGGGTTATGACCCGTTACTGAGGGTTCCTAAGCGTTTCAAAGGCCTAGAGCGTAGTTCGTCGAGTCTAGTTTCCAACGCAACTAACCGCTCACGATAGACATCAAGTGAAAGTTACGAGAGTTACAAGTTCGCGCAGACGGACAGAAATGCATTTCGTGCAAAGGCGAGGTCGCGCGCCGATGCAGGGTCAGCGCGCCGAAGTAGTGAGGGGTCGCTGAAGCGTAGCGCCGCGCCAGCGCAGGGTCGCAGCGCCGGAAGTTCCGGTAGTCCGCAGGGTTTCAGCCAACGCGCCAAGGATTCCAAAGCGGAAAACTTAGGAAAATCTAATTTTCTTTTAAAGTGCCATGAGAGGTGACAAGTGTTCCCCATCTGATTTTCTTGCATTCTTATATTGACCAAGTCTTCAAGACTTGGTCATCTTTTCAATCTCTCCTCTCTCAAAATTAGCTCTCACTTCTCTCTAAAATTCCAAGAGGATTCAAGCCTAAGGAAAATCAAAAGTTAAGAACAAGCATGAAATTTGTGGCTACCATTGGTGTTATCGCGCGTGTTCGGAAAGCGAGGCTAGCAAAGTTGTTGGAATAAGTTCGCTAAGGCTTAAGGTAACATTTCTTTCTTGTGGTTAGTTATTAATGTTGCATATTAAGAAGAAGGAATGTGTAGTAGTAAATAATGCACTTAGAGTCCTTGCATGTAAGAAATGGTTCGATATGAAAGAATTGGCAAAAGATATTACGAGCATGTTGTAGCCTAAAACTACCTTAGAATTGTTAAGTGAATTATTGTACCTTTTGGGCAGAATTTTACACACTCAAGTTTAGTGTGTAATCCCCTTTGATATGTTTGGATTGTCGAGCCTTAAACGTGGCATTTCGATGTTGAATTCTCTTGAGAAAGGTGGCAAAGATGTAGAAACAAAGGAAATGCTGCCCAATTTTCCATAGAATTTAGTGGCTTTGAACTCGATTATTTCTACAATGAAATTAGAGGTTAATACACGATCATGATTATTATGTTGATATATTACTTCATGTAGTTTGAGCTAGCAAGTGGATCGACCAAAGAGGTATGTGGAAACTTTCTTATCTCTCGAGTACGAGTAGTTATAACTATATAGTACCAGACGCACGATTTTAAATGGTAAATCCTTTTGTTATACTTGACTTGTTTTGAGAAAATGTCTAGGGGGTTAAGAAGTTAACCCGCTTGTTTCGGCGAGTGGTTTATTCTAAATAAGGTAGACAAGGATTTCTTGACATAAAGAAGATAGAGTACTTAGTGAAAGTATTGAGTATCAATTAGTCTAAAAAGATAAGAGGCTTAAATCATGAGGTAAGAGACTTGTTTTCAAAAAGATAAGAGGCTTGGAGTATTTTGAAAATTGTGTAAATTTGTTTCAAGTGATGAGTCTCTTGGTTAGTAAAAGAACGAATGGTTTATAAGAGTTATAACCGATTTACGGGAAGTTAGTTATAACGGCCTTATGAAAAGATAAGAATGTCTTAATTTCTAAAGCATAAAGATAGTATAACGGCTGATGGGAAGTGTCACGACCGACTTCTGATCCGTGGATCGTGCCTTACCCCGCACCTCGTGATACAACATCGAGAAAACCAAATGAAATAAACTCACAAACAAGAACCATATAAGATAAAATAGGCTAACCCAAAAATGGCTACCTTCCCGTGAACATAAATAAAACAGAATCGAATGCTACATCCTTAATAACCCCATTTATAACCTGACTATGTGCCTCTAAGAGTTTGTAATAACCATGACGACAGGCCCCGCCATACCCTCGAATGTACTCAAAACCTACCACGCCGTGAGAACCGCACTCAAAATCAAGTCAAGCCTCCGAGTAACGAGCTTCGACACTGAGCAAAGATCCTACGAACGAGGATCCACCACCGCTACCCTTACTCGCGCAGATTTAACGCACCCCGGCGAAGGGTCAAGACACAACGCATCAAGTATGTAAATCGAAAATACAGAATAATATTATAAGTCCAAAATACACCGACGATATAGATAAAAATCAAATTATGTTGCATTGGCCTTACTAACAATGGGAGTAACAAGTATAAGTATAATATCGCATGAAAATAGGAGGCTCATGATCAAGACAGATCTCTCGCCCGTAGTATCATTAAGCAATCCTACTCGGATCGTTTCACCCGCACGATCCCGTGGATCCGCATAAGGCCATCCGCCTCGCACGGATCAAGCTTTCACCCGCACGGGACTATTTCACCCGCATGGATCCTGTGGACCCGCATGAGTACCATCGCCGCACTCGCACGGGACTATTTCACCCGCACGGATCCCCGTGGACCGGACCGCACGAGTACAAGCGCCGCACTCGCATCACGGGTAGCAAATCCATGGCATACGAGTAAACCATCCTAACGGACGATACCCGCGACCATCCATCGCGCCGATGTCCAAAGGAAATAACAAGACCAGATACCCGGCCACCCAACGTGTCAAGATGCCAACAGAATTAACAAGAATAACCCGGTCTACCCCGTAGTTAACATATCACCTAGCACAACCGCTATCATACATAACATAAGCGCCACGCTTATCATAACATAAGCAAGTTAAGAAATCCCTAACTTCTTATTAACATTATTAACATATCCTCTCATTTTAGTATACCTAAGGCACCAACATGTCTTTTAATAGAAAAATCCGAATTCAACCTAAGTACTACGACTTCTAACTTTTTAAGAAAAACTCTTTTTATACAAAGATTCCAAGATACTAATCACCATAGTATCAAGTTACAATTTCTTTTCAAAACAAGTCACATTTCCTTTTAGAAATATAATAGGCTTCTAAATCAAGTGACTTCATTTCTTTAAAACCTTAGGCAACCAATGCCTAAAAATCAATCCACCTTCCATAGTTTCAAATCCTTTACCCGCATTTATTTTAGTTAGAGTAAACCATTCTTTGTGAACCTTTCAAAAACTAATATAACCAACTTCCCATAAAGTCATTATATTAGCGTTATACCTTTGTCAAATACATTTTCCTTAAATCCAAAGGACTTATACTTTGAAATGAAACAAGCATCATATACTTTAAAACAAGTGTAGATTATCAAATCTTGTACGATACCGCACTACATAGATACAACTACTCATGCTCAAGAGATAGGAAAGCTCTACATACCTCCTTGGTCAATCCACTTGCTAAGTCCAACTACCGCAAGTAATATGTCAACCTATAATAACCATAGTGTTTATTAACCTCTAATTTCAATGTAGAAATTCCAAATTCAAGTTATCAATTCTTAAGGAAAATCAAGATTTCCTTTGTTTCTACTCACTTACCACCTTTCAAAGGCCGATTTTTCAACATTCAAACGCCTTATTAAGGCCCAACAACCAAACTAACACAAAGCGGATTACACACCTAATCTCGTGTGTAAAAATTCTGCCCCATAAGTTATAATAGTACACTTAACAATTCTAAGGTGGTTTTTAGGCTACAACATGCTCATAATATTTCTTTAGCCAAATCCTTCATATTCAACCCACATTTCTAGCATGCAATGACTCTAAGAGCATTTTTTACCACCACAAGTATCTTCTTCATAACATGCAACTTTATAAACTAATAATAGAGGAAGAATCATTACCTTAGAGCTTTAGCCAAATTTTTATCCAACAATTTGCTAGCCTTTCTACCAAGAATACCACCACCACCACCTTCACAAGTTAGCCACAAGCTTCCTTCTTGTCTTTTAATTTTTCAGATTTTTCTTAAGGCTAGAATCCTCTTGGATTTTTAGAAAGAAGGAGGAGCTTGAAATATTTAGAGAGAAGGAAGAGGTTTTTCAAAGAGAGAGATGACAAATAAGACTTGGTCAATATATTGCATGTAAAAATCAGATGGGGGGGGACACTTGTCCCCCACTCAGGCCCTTTTAAAAGAAAAGATCAGATTTTCCTAAGTTTTTCCGCTGATTTCGCCTGCTGCGGCCATGCAGGCCGCGCCGCAACTCCCGCGAACTCTGAACTTTAGGCGCCGCGTTCTGATTTCCGGCGCCATGCCATGCATTCCCGCCTTGGCGCCGCGTTCGCTTCCGCGCGCTGAGGCCCTCGACCGTTTTTCGATTTCGAGTCCGTCACAAGACCGAACTTGTAACTCCCGTGAATTTCCTACCCGATGTCCTATCGATGAACGGTTGGTTGCGCTGGAAACTAGACTAACGAACTACGCCTAGGCCTTTGAAACACTTAGAACTTCAATGTACCGGTCATAACCCGCCTCAAAGTTGACTAAAACCCGTCCGAATAATCCACAACCTATCCTTTGGAAATTTTAAGTCTTACATGCTTTCGTACACTCTCATACGTAGGGTCAGAACTACGGGGTATAACAGGAAGTTAGTTATATTAGCTTTATAAAAGGTTAATGAGAAGAGGTTTACTCTAAGTAAGACAAGTAAGGACGAATGATTTGATTTATGAAAGGAAAATTGATTTTAAGGCATCAATTGCCCAAAGGTTTTATGTATGAAAAAGAGTCACTTTTAAAAGAGTCAAGATGTAGTGCTTGGGTTAAATTCTGCTTCCTTTATTAAAGATATGATTAAGTGTCTTAAGTAAACTAAAATGAGAGGTATATGAACAAGACTAATAAGTTATAAGTTTTCTTAACTTATTTACGACATGATATGATGACTGAGCTAGTGGTAAGAGTATATCCGGCGGTAAGCCCCAAGATCGTTATACCACCTTCTCTGGTAAGAGTATGTCCGGCGAGCAAGCCCCAAGATCGCCATACCACCTTCTTCAGGTAAGAGATATCCGGCGGCAAGCCCCAAGATCGTTATACCATCCGCACTGCAAAGAAGATATCCGGCGGGCAAGCCCCAAGATCGCTATACCATCCGCCCAGCAAAGAGTATATCCGGCGAGTACAAATTTCAAGATCGTTATACCATCCGCTTTGGTAAGAGTATATCCGGCGGGTAAGTCCCCAAGATTGTTATACCACCTGCTCCGTGGACTTCATACCCACGACGCGGCGAATACCTCACGAGTCCTTATGGGCTTACGCGGTGAAATAGTCTCACGCGCGGTACAAATTTATGCGAGGAATACCTCACGCGGTCCACAGACCCACGCGTGAAATAGTCCCGTGAGTAGGATTGCTTATTGATACTACGCGAGGACCTGCTTTGATCACGAGCCTCCTATTTTACGCAGATTATATATATGCTTGTTACTCATCGTTAGTAAGGCATGAAAAGGTAAGTTGATTTCATCCCCGACCAATTTTATTTTCGCACTTATGATTTCATTATAGTATTTTCGCCACATACTTGGTACCGTTGTAATCGACTTCCTTCGGGCCGCGCTCATGTCGCAGTCGAGATAATGTGAGCTTGGGTCCGCACTATTAGATCACTGCTCATTTCTCGAAAGCTCCATCTCTCCGAGGCTTTGTCTTTTGGCATGATTCCCGAGGTTATGGACTTTGTACATTCAGGGGTATGGCGGCCCCGCCCCGCCACGCTTGTTATTCCTGCAGGTCCAGAGTCACGCATGTGGTCAGTAAGAATAAATCAGATCGCTTTCACTTTCGATTAAGTTATTTTATGAAAGCGCTTTGTATTGCTAGTGATGTTTACCTTATACAGATTTTGTATTATGTATGTTCCGCTGCTATTCTCTAATGTGTACCTGACAGGGTGCCCCGATAGGGCACCAGTCGCGGCCCCGGGGTTCGGGTCGTGACACAAACTTCTCCACAAATCTCCGATAATAGCCCGCAAGGCCCAAAGCCGCGCACTCCGCTTGTAGAATGGTCTAGGCCAAGTCTGATCGCCTCAATCTTTGTCAGACAACCCGAATACCATCTACCCGATAACATGCCCTAAGAAAGCCATCAAGCCAACCAAAACTCGTGATTTCAAAACTGTATACAATCACGGCCCCGAGGACTCTAATACCGCTCTCAAATGATTTGCATGCCTTCTCTCGCGCGAATAAACCAGATATCATCAATGAATACTATAACGAATATATCCAAAATCGCTTGAACACCGTTCATCAAATCCATTAATACCACTGGGCGCTGTCAACCCGGAAGACATCACCTAACTCATAGTGCCTATACCGGTCCCGAATGCGCTTTGGGATATCTCGCTTCTAACTCGCACTGATGATAAACTGCATCGCAGTCTATCTTCGAGAAACACTCGCACTCGCAATCGTCAAACAAATCATCAATCTCGAGGTATCTGCTTTGATAGTTACCTTATTCACCGCTTATAATCAACACACATACGCAGCTGGCCCCATCCTTCTTCTTTACAAATAAACTGGCGCTCCCTGTGGAGAAACACTAGGCCTAATAAAGCCTTTTTCCAAAGAAATCTTTCACCGGTCTTTCAATTCCTCAACTCACGTGTCATCCTCGTATGGTGGAATAGATATAGTCGAGTGTCCGCACATATCAATGCAAACTCAATCTCCTCTCGTGAGGGATACCCGAGATCGTCCCTGGGAACACGCCCGAAACTCTCTAACAACCGAATCGATCAAGGTCCGTATCTCGCCTCGTGATCGAATACCCGAACCATATGGTAGATATACCCTTCCGCACCATCTTCCTAGCCTCGAGGTAAGAAATAAACCTACCCTCGACGCAAAGATTCCCTTCCACTGAGCAACCGCTCCCAGAAACCGAACTGCACTCAATCTCTCTCATACCCACATTGGCATAGCAAGACGCTAGCCAATCCATACCCATAATCACATCAAAGTCCGCCATATCCAACTCTATCAAGCTGGCAGTGGTCCGACGATCAGAATAGTCATCGGGCAATTTTTATATACCCGCCAATACCACCGAATCACTCATCGCGTAGCCACCTCAAAAGGTTTTATGGACTCGACTCTATCCCTATTCTACCAAAGAATATGAGGAGATATATAGGACAAGGTAGAACTCGGATCTATCAAAGCATATACATCACAACATGAAACCAATAATGTACCCGTGATTTACATCCGTGACGCCCGGTCCTCGACGGCCGATATAGCATAAATGTGGTTCGAGGACCGCTGAATCGACCCCACCATGACCTCGCCGCGCCTCGCTGGTCCATGAACACCCTCGCTCTTCGTCGCTCGACCACCAAGACGAAGATCCAAAGAATCGACTTCGCTGGCCGAATCCATAACACTTCGCTGCTCTCGCCTGACAATCTTCTTCAAATGGCCCCGCCGCCACAAGAGTAACAAGCCCTCGGAGGAACACGACACTTCTACGATGGTAATCACCACATCGACCATACCGAGGCATAGGTGGCCTCGCTCGATCGGGACTTCTGCTCGTGGAACCCAAGCCTCGAGCCTCGCCCCGCCTCAATACTCGACGCCCGGAAGACGCGGAGGAGCGCTCAACCTACCGAGGTGCAAACTCGCCGCCGAGGTCGCCCGCTTTGAAACTACCGAGGACCTCGTTGTCCCCGCCTCTTCTCGCCGATATCTATCGATTCGCCGCCACGCTCTCACACCTGCGCATAAGACGACGCGGCAATGTCCATGCCCTACCAAGAGCTACTCCTGCAACCTCCGATAAGTAATCATCGAGCCTCGTGATATAGCGTGCACTCGCCTCCATGTTCGCTACTAAAGCGGGACGCATCGAGCCAACGAGTCAAACTCTACGCCAGTACCGACCGCCCGCCCGCCTCGCCTCAATGTCAGAAATTTATCGGCCCGAGCTCTCCTCATCTGCGGAGGCAAGAAATGACTAAGAAACGCCTCTGAGAACTCGTCCCAAACAACTGGAAGCGCATGCTCCCCCCGGGACAGTTCCCATGAATCAAACCAATCAACTGCAGTATCACGCAGTCGATGTGAACCTAATACTACCGACTCTGTCTCCGAGGCCTTGATCACTCTCATGATCCGTCAGAATCGCTTGATAAACTCGAGGATCATCTCGCCCTCACCCATAGAACTCGTGGTTGCAACTCAAAAGTCCCAAGTCTCAAGCTATCGCACTGGGTGAACTACGGTACAACCGAACCGCTCTCCCGCTCGTCTCTCCCGCTTGCCACGATCTCGCTAATAATCGCCATCTCTCAGAGCCCATATCCTCTCGCTTCCAGTCGTAATCGGAGGCCTGTGTACCGCTGTCTCGTGATGTTATACCCGTATTTCCGCAGTATGTACGCGAGGGCGCACGATAAGAATTTGAGCCTTAAGATTAGGCAAGGTTCAAATTGGGCACAAGTGCCGAAAAGAGTCGCTTCCGACTAAACGCTTTCCACGCTACGAGGAAAATTCCGCTATGTCATTAATAATTTTATGGATTTTTCCGAGAGACTAAACATTTTGATCAACGGGAGGGGACAAGTGTCACCTCCCATCGGAAGCAAGTGACCGCAAAGCTAGACCTTTTGCACGCTTTTGGTGTTGAAATTTTGGTCAAGGGTTAGGTAGGATATTTTGTGTAGATGGATAAGGTAGCACATGGCTAAATCTTCGCCTTACACTTGCTATGCACTTGTCTTCATCTCGCCATTGGTCGCCTTCACTGACCTATAAATACCCTCTAAGTTCAAGACTTTCTTCATCCAAAACTTGAGCAATCTATCTAAGTCTCAAAATACTCCTCCTCTTGTTCTCTCGTCCACCACACCCCTCCCCTTCGAGTATGCCCTTTGGCCGAGAGCTTCCTCCCCATTTGTGTGGTTAGCGTGGGTACCCCCAGCCTAGTTGTTTTCAGATAATACCCCTTGTCGTGGTATAGAAATACTCTCCTAGTATTGTTGTAATGTCCAAATACCTCGCCCAAATACCTTGTAGTTTTCCCAAGGTTACACTTTACAAAAGCCCGTAAAATACTATTATACTTCCTTTAGCCACTAAACGAAACCCTAAGGAAATCTTCATTGATAGTTGAAGTATTTGAGTAGAAGTTGGTTAGAAATTCTAAGGGTTGTTTGAGCTGGTTGGAGCGCACTGAGAGAGCTAAACCTTGCTCAGATCGACATATAAACTCCTGATAATTTTGGGCTTATCGAGGTAAACACTCGACCTTCTATTGTAATCGAAATTACATGTTGTAGGAATATATAGTTGAAGTATACTATATATAGAACTGAACATTATAATTGTGCGCAATGTCTTTTCACTTAAGCTCGATTAATACTTACAGAATGTCTTCGCGACTTAAGCCCAATTTAAAGAAGAGAATCGAATCAGAATTACATAGGTTGTATTACAAAGAGACTTGTGTAGCATTGCCGTAGTAGAATTGTACACGCCCGTTAGACGTAAACCCCGGTTGGCTTCGTAGCCTACCGATCGGCGAGGAGATTTACGATGTCATGGAGGTGTCGCAATTTTCGTAGAATATTCTACATCGAGATCTAAGATGTTAATAGGCGCCTGTGGCCTCTATAGGTTGAAATACCGCGGTGGCGTGGTCTACTTGGGCGTAAGGTGAGCCGACGGCTGAGGTACTGAGCGCTGCTATTAATGATAATCGCCGCGAGGTACGCGAACCTCTCCTATCTTTTCTAGCATGATACGTGTAACTATGTAGTACCAGACGATACGTGCAAATGTATTTGATTGGTTTAAAACATAAAGTGTTATGACAAATTTTATGGCAAGTTGGTTATAATACTTTATGTAGGTAAGGAAATGCTTTGTGGTTTTAAAAAGGTAATCGATTTGACTTATAACCGACTTGTTGTGTAATAGTAAAGAATCTTGAAGTATTTCAAAAGAATGTCAATCATCTTTAATGTAAGAGTAATACTTGGTTTTGAAAACATAAGAGTTATACTAGCTTTACGGGAAGTTAGGTATAACGCCTTAAGAGAGAATGGTTTTACCGATTTCTAGAAGTTAAGAGACTTAATCTTAAAAGATAAGAGACTTGACTTGATACGGATGTTAGTGTGAAACCTCATTCATGAGTAATGAAAACCGTTGTAAAAGGAATAATGTTTTACCGATTCGAAATCGTAATAAGTATCGAACAAACCATCGCAATGGCTTAATAAAGGAAAATGTAATGACTAATGAAGTATTATTAAAACCAAGAGAAACCTCCATCCGCATGAAGCTAAGATTAGACAAAATGAGATTACATTTTCTAGATCATGGCTTAATAAGATTGATTATGAACAAGAATAACCTACTCGCCTAGTGTATATGTTACTCAATTGTTTTAAAAAGAGATTAAGATATCAACTATGAAACTTTTCTAAAAAGAGACGCGAATTGAAATTAGGCAACCGAACTTTAGGTAAAGAAAGGCATCAGGTTGTCTTAAAATGGTTTAAAACATAAAGTGTTATAACAAATTTTATGGGAAGTTGGTTATAACGACTTTATGAAAACAAAAGAAGGGTTTTTATCACTGGTTTTAATGTGGTAACTTGACTTTAATAAGAGAAGTGTTTGGTCTAAAAAGAAGGGATGGTATTTCCTTAATTTGGTTTTAAAAGGATAGTATGGAAGTTGTTTTGGTTTACTTAAAGGATATAAGCCACTCTATTTTACGCTACGTATCGTGACTTTATAAAAAGGGAACGGATCTTTAAAGGAATTTAACGATTTAGTACTTTAGATTTAAACCCGACTTTGACATAAAACGAAAGTACCGAGTCAGGATAACTTGCCTATGCTTGTCGTCAGGTAACACGCCTATGCTTGTTGTTGTGTAACTTGCCTACGCTTGTTGTGACAAACTTTGTTATGCAAGAATTGTGTTCTATATTACCGCCTCTCAATTGAGGCCGCTGACTCGCTGAGGACTTACTTCGACGCATCTAGCGGACGGAAAATTCCACGTATGCTCCTCGATGATAGTGTTATTCCACGGACTAGCTCTCCACGAGGTTTCATCGTCGCCTGTACCCGGTGGTCGGCCAGATTGCCCCGCCTCGTGGCTGATTCGCCTCGTACTGTAGTTAGCCCTCGACTTGCCCCGCTCAAAGAGTGGCGGTCTCGTGATACGCCTTGGTACCCGGTGGTCACCGATTGCCCTGGCCACCACGTGACCGCCTTCGTATCCGTAGTCGGCCGCGACTTGCCCCGCCTTCGTGGTTCGCTGTATTGTATTCGTATTACGCTTGGCATCCGTAGACTTCGTGTTCGTGTACTTCGATGTTATCATATCATGCATCGCCAGCCGAGGAAGGTATTCCACGTACGATCGATGCTGTGGCGAGACCCATAATTATATTTCGAGTAAACGACCTGAGGCGAGACCGACTTGATATAATCGTTATATGTGTACTGTAGTTTGGTTTCATACATGTCTCCCGCTTTATATAGACTATTATGATTTCATTTACGTGATTTACGCCACATACTGTACTGCAGATCGACTCCTTCGGGCCGCTCACGCCGCAGTAAGTACATCTATTGCCGATCCCCGCTTTAGATCACCTTTCAGCAGATTGAAGCCCGCTCCTTCCTGAGGCTTATCTTCGTATGTTACCCCGACGTCCGTAGGTTCTCGTACATTCGTGGTACGGCGGCCCCGTCCCGCCATAGTTGTTGTAAAAATCTTGGAGGTCCGTAGTAATCGCTGCAAGTGTGGTTGTAAGGATTGTAAATCGCTCGCACGCTTATATATATGCTGAAAGGCAAATCGCTTTGGTTGGCCTGCTTATTTATTATATCTCTCATTTCATGTTCATGTTTTATTTCACCGATTTTTCTCTCGATGTTGTATCACCAGGTGCCGGTAGCACCACCACGCCCGATTCGGTCGTGACAAAGTGGTACCAGAGCAGCTTAGTCCTCTGAAAGTGTCTACCATGCATCGCGGTCTAGTAGTCTTGATTATCGCGTGTGCACCACATCTATAATCGTGAGGTCACAGGACATTTAGGTTGGTTTCATTCTTCTCATTCCGAGATCGTGCCTTAGAGTTGTGTAATAAGATCGACCCTCCGACATACTTCGCTTACCGCTATGCCTCCGCGCAGGCAACCCGGCCCAAAAGGCAAGGCAGCAGAGGAGTCGCGAGCAGAGCAAATGGCAGAGACCACAAGACGAGCCTCCACCCGCACCGAGCAGAGGAGACGAGTCAAGGAGCGGCCCGCCACGGCCGTGGTCAGGCCGACTTGAGGATAGCCGGACGCAGCAGCCTGCAGAGCACCGCGGTTCACCCTAGATCGATAGTTCGAGGCTACTGGATTTTCTCGAGTCAGAGCCGCCAGAGTTTTACGGGTCGAGGCCCGAGGATGATCCGCAGGAGTTCATCCGACGCCATAGCCGATCATGAGAGTGATCAAGGCATCGAGACCGAGTCGGTGGTCCTAGGTTCGCATCGGCCGCGTGATACCGCAATGATCGTTTGATTCGCGAGCTGCCCCGGAGAGCATGCACTTCCACTTTACGGGACGAAGTTCGCAGGCCTTTCTTGCACATTTCTTGCCTCCACAAACGGCGAGGGCTCAGCCGGCAGATTTTTGGTGCGCGTAATCCGCGCACGGTTCGAGTACAATGTGGAGTTCGACTCATCGCCCAGACGCCCTCGCTGGTAGCTAGTATGGAGGATCGAGTGCACCGATATGTTACATGGCTCACGATCACCTAGCCGAGTTGTTCGGTGTAGCTTTCACCGCACGGACATCGCCCGCACGCAGCGCATGCACTGATGAGGAGCGGATAAATCGACTCGAACGACCAGATCGCAGGAGGGTCGTAACAGCAGGTCCTTTGGTGACTTTCGAGGCGACCGCCAAGAAGAAAGCCAGCTTATGCGCTCCACCGCTCAGAGTGGTCCTCCACAGCCTTTCGGACCTTTGGGATATTCAGAGCAGTCGTGGCTCCTGTGTTTCAGATTTTCGTGGAGTAGGAGTGTCGCCGGACGAGGTTGCCTTGTCTCAGCGTGGCCGCCAGGAAAACTTCATAAGTGAGAGTGTCGATCGACTTGGGAGGTTGTTATTCTCGCGCCAACAGGCTATCTCGGCGAGACCGTCCACTGGGTAGCGCTGGTAGATAGCACAGACTACTGAGAGCAATGGTTCTACACCTCCATAGCCAGCAGATGTTCAGACACCGGCAGCCCCTGCAGAGGTCGCTGGAGTTCTCAGCTTTAGCGGTCCTTTGAACCGCCTATTTTCAGTATATCCTTAACCTCTAGAGTTTTGTATGTATTGATGTTATGATGACGTGTTTAGTGTTATGTCTGATTGCCTCAGGCTAAAATGTGATTTAGAAACCCGTTGGTAAAAAGGGTAAGCCTGAAGTAGAAAGTGATTTAACCTTAGAATATTACAAATGAGACCTTAGATGTAAGTGCCATCTGAGTACAAGATTTTCGGGGATCTTTGTCGTAATGTAAGTATGCGTGGTGTAATTGTGGAAAAATTTCGTGGTATAAATGGAAGTGGTAGCTTTCATGACCAGATAGGTAAGATTGTTCCGATCGAGAAACGAGAGTCTGCGGATGCAGGCTCGGCCGAGGACGTGTCGCGGTCAACCCGTGAGTCTCGAATGAGGTGGGTCGATCGAGGTGGTCCCGCCAGTGGTAGGGTCACGAGGGTGCTAGGCCCAAGTTTAGATGACCGCCGATGAGTTCGTGGTTATGTTCGACCGTAGCCGATCGTGAAGGCCGGAATGGCCTTAGAGAGATGGTTAGCGAGATGACCAAGCTCGAGGTGGTGACTCCAAAGTTTTGGGAATCAGAGCGATGATCAAGTATGGTACGATACTAGAAGAGTTCGGATGTTCGAGAAGCGGCACGACGAGTAAGGAAGGAAGAGAACGCAGGTTATTTTCGTGGCCAGCGTGGCGCTGAAACTCGTTAAGAACTTCATCGTTATCCGCTTGAGAAGGAACATTCGGACGAATGTTTCGGCGAGGGGAGAATGTTATACCTCGTATTTCCGCAGTATGTACGCGAGGGCGCACGATAAGAATTTGAGCCTTAAGATTAGCAAGGTTCAAATCGGGCACAAGTGCCAAAAGAGTCGCTTTCCGACTAAACGCTTCCATTAGTTACGAGGGAAAATTCCGCCATGTCATTAATCATTTTTATGGATTTTTCCGAGAGATTTAAACATTTTGACCAACGGAGGGGACAAGTGTCACCTCCCATCGAAGCAAGGACGCAAAGCTCGACCTTTGCACGCTTTTTGGTGTTGAAATTTTGGTCAAGGGTTAGGTAGGATATTTTGTGTAGACGGATAAGGTAGCACATGGCTAAATCTTCGCCTTACACTTGCTATGCACTTGTCTTCATCTTCGCCATTGGTTGGCCTTCACTTGACCTATAAATACCCTCTAAGTCAAGACTTTCTTCATCCAAAACTTGAGCAATCTATCTAAGTCTCAAAATACTCCTCCTCTTGTTCTCTCGCCCACCACACCCCTCCCCTTTGAGAAGGCCCTTTGGCCGAGAGCTTCCTCCCCATTTGTAGTGGTTAGCCGTGGGTACCCCTAGCCTAGTTGTTTTCGTGATAATACCCCTGTTGTGGTATAGAAATACTCTCCTAGTATTGTTGTAATGTCCAAATACTCGCCCAAATACCTTGTAGTTTTCCCAAGGTTACACTTTTACAAAAGCCTTAAAATACTATTATACTTCCTTTAGCCACTAAACGAAACCCTAAGGAAATCTTCATTGATAGTCAAGATTTGAGCAGGTTGGTTAGAAATTCTAAGGGTTGTTTGAGCTGGTCGAGCGCACTGAGTAGAGCTAAACCTTGCTCAGATCGACATATAAACTCTGATAATTTTGGGCTTATCGAGGTAAACACTTCGACCTTCTATTGTAATCGAAATTACATGTCAGAGGAATATATAGTCAAGTATACTATATATAGAATCAACATTATAATTGCGCGCAATGTCTTTCGACTTAAGCCCGATTAATACTTACTGCAATGTCTCGCGACTTAAGCCCAATTTAAAGAAGAGAATCGAATCGTAATTACATAGGTTGTATTACAAGAGACTCAGGTAGCATTGTCGCAGTAGTAGAATTGTACACGCCCGTTAGACGCAAACCCCGGTTGGCTTCGCAGCCTACCGGCGAGGAGATTTACGATGTCATGGGGAGGTGTCGAATTTTCTGTAGAATATTCTACATCGAGATCTAAGATGTTAACAGCGCCAGGGCCTCTATAGGTTCAAATATCGCGCTGGCGTGGTCTACTTCGGGCGTAAGGTGTAGCCGACGCTTGAGGTACTGAGCGCTTTGCTATTAGTCGATAATCGCCGCGAGGTATGTGAACCTCTCCTATCTTTTCTAGCATGATACGTGTAACTATGTAGTACGAGACGCATACGTGCTAAATGTATTTGATTGTTTAAAACATAAAGTGTTATGACAATTTTATGGCAAGTCAAGTTATAACAATTTACGAGGTAAGAAATGCTTATGGTTTTAAAAGGTAATCGATTTGACTTATAACCACTTGTTGTGTAATAGTAAAGAATCTTGAAGTATTTCAAAAGAACGTCAATCATCTTTAATGTAAGAGTAATACTTGGTTTTGAAAACATAAGAGTTATACTAGCTTTACGGGAAGTTAGGTATAACGCCTTAAGAGAGAATGGTTTTAATGATTTCTAGAAGTTAAGAGACTTAATCTTAAAAGATAAGAGACTTGACTTGATATGGACGTTAGTGAAACCTCATTCGTGAGTAATGAGTACCGTTGTAAAAGGAATAATGTTTTACCGATTCGAAATCGAATAAGTATTTAACAAACCATCGCAAATACTTAATAAAGGAAAATGTAATGACTAATGAAGTATTATTAAAACCAAGAGAAACCTCCATCCGCATGTGCTAAGATTTAGACAAAATGAGATTACATTTTCTAGATCATGGTCGCTAATAAGATTGATTATGAACAAGAATAACCTACTCGCCTAGTGGCATATGTTACTCAATTGTTTTAAAAGAGATTAAGACATTGAACTATGAAACTTTTCTAAAAAGAGATCAAGCGAATTGAAATTAGGCAAACCGAACTTTAGGGTAAAGAAAGGCATCAGGTTGTCTTAAAATGGTTTAAACATAAAGTGTTATAACCTTACGGGAAGTTGGTTATAACGACTTTATGAAAACAAAAGAAGGGTTTTTATCATCGGGTTTTAATGTGGTAACTTGACTTTAAAAAGAGAAGTGTTTTGTCTAAAAAGCAGGCATGGTATCGCTTTAATTTGGTTTTAAAAAGGATAGTATGGAAGTTGTTTTGGTTTACTTAAAGGATATAAGCCACTCTATTTTACGCCACTGCATCGTGACTTTTATAAAAGTGGAATGGATCTTTAAAAGGAATTTAACGACGTAGTACTTTAGATTTAAACCCTGACTTTGACATAAAACGAAAGTACCGAGTCAGGATAACTTGCCTATGCTTGTTGTTGTGTAACTTGACTACGCTTGTTGTTGTGTAACTTGCCTACGCTGTTGTGACAGCCTTTGTTATGCAAGAATTGTGTTCTATATTACCGCTGCTCAATGGAGGGCCGCTGACTCGCTGAGGACTTACTGGACGCATCGGCAGTGACGGAAAATTCCACCGTATGCTCCTCGACGATAGTGTTATTCCACGGACTAGCTCTCCACGAGGTTTCATCGTCGCCTTCGTACCCGTGGTCGGCCAGATTTGCCCCGCCTCGTGGCTGATTCGCCCGTACCTGTAGTTAGCCCTCGCACTTGCCCTGCTCAGAAGGGCGGTCTCGTGGATACGGCTGGTACCCGGTGGTCACCAGATTGCCCTGCCGCCACGTGACCGCCTTGGTATCCGTAGTCGGCCTCGCACTTGCCCCGTGTCGCCTTCGTGGTTTCGTTGTATTGTATTGGTATTACGACGGCATCGTGGACTTGGTGTTCGCGTACTTCGATGTTATCATATCATGCATCGCCAGCTGAGGAAGGTATTCCACGCATGATCGATGTCAGGCGCGAGACCCATAATTATATTTGAGTAAATGACCCGAGCGCGAGACCGACTTGATATAATCGTTATAATGTGTACCGTAGTTTGGTTTCATACATGTCTCCTCGCTTATATAGACTATTATGATTTCATTTACGATTACAAGCCACATACTTGGTACTGCCAGATCGACTTTCCTGGCCGCGCTCACGCCGCAGTAAGTACATCGGCCGCCGATCCTCGCTTTAGATCACCTTTCAACAGATTGGAAGCTCCGCCTTCGAGGCTTATCTTTGGTATGTTACCCACGTCCGTAGGTTCTCAGACATTCGTGGTACGGCGGCCCCGTCCCGCCATAGTTGTTGTAAAAATCTTGAGGTCCAGAGCACCGCAAGGGCTGGTCAGGATTGTAAATCGCTCGCACGCTTATATATATATGTTGAAAGGCAACTGCTGGTTGGCCTGCTTATTTATTATATCTCTCATTTCATGTTCATGTTTTATTTCCGCCGATTTTTCTCTCGATGTTGTATCACTAGGTGCCCGGTAAGGCACTACCACGGCCCGATTCGGTCGTGACACGAGCCGCTGCCGCTGCCTCAACTCGTTGGCTAGCGACGCCGTGGAACTCGCCGTCCAAACATCACCAGTAAAGACTGGCTCAGGCTCGTGAATCTCTCAAGGCCCTACTTGCCTCCTCACCGCTTTGCCCTTCTCGGGCCGCAGCTTGTCTTTCGCGAGGCATAATCGATACATAAAAATATGTCGCGGAGTTCAACCTATAACACACTTCTATTACACGATCTTAGAGTGAAAGAATGGAAACCAATCCTAAATATCCCGTAGCCTCCTCGACATAGATGTGGTGCACAACACACCGATAATCAAGACTCTACTAGATACGGCTCAGACACTTTCCGAGGATTAATCGCTCGATACCACTTTTGTCACGACCGACCTGCCCGGATCGTGCCTTACCCCTGCACCCTCGTGATACAACATCGAGAAAACCAATAAGTAAACTCATAAACAAGAAACACTATAAAATATGAAACAAAGCAACCCAAAATGGCTACCTTCCGTAAATATAAATATAACAAAACTGAATAGCTTACATCCTTTACAACCCAATTTATAACAGACTACAGTGCCTCTAAGAGTTTGTAATAACTATGACGGACAGGCCCCGCCATACCCCTCGAATGTACATAATATCTACAACATCGTGAGAACTGCATCAAAAGACAAGCCTCCAAGAAACGGAGCTTCGACACTGATCAAAGATCCTAAGAATGAGGATCCACCACCGCTACCCTTTCTCGCGCATTTAACGCAGCACTCGGCGAAGGGTCAAGACACAATATGTACCAAGTATGTAAAACTGGAAAATACTGTAATAATATCATAAGTCTAAATAAAGCTGGAGTCATGGATGATAATCAAATTACAGTACAATGTGTCTTACTAACGATGAGGGTAACAAGTATAAACTATACTGCATAAAAATAGGAGGCTCATGATCAAAACAGGGTCACCCGCCCGTAGTATCATTAAGCAATCCTACTCCTGAGACTATTTCACCCGCATAGGTCCTGTGGACCCGCATGAGGTCATCCGCCTCGCATGGGACTATTTCACCCGCATGGGACTATTTCACCCGCATGGGCCCGGTGGGCCCGCAATGAGTACAAACGCCGCACTCGCATCATGGGTAGCAAATCCATGGAATAAGTAGTAACCCGGGGTTTACCCCGTAATAATACATAACCTAGCACAACAGGCTATCATACATAACATAAGCGCTACCGGCTTATCATAATATAAGCAAGTTAAGAAATCTTCTAACTTCTTATTAACATTATTAATATATCCTCTCATTTTAGTTTACTTAAGGCATTAACATGTCATTTAAGATAAAATCCGGGAACTCAACCCAAATACCACGTACCTCTAACCTTTTAGGAATGACTCTTTTTTATATAAAACT
Source organism: Przewalskia tangutica (assembly GCA_029844215.1). Lineage (NCBI taxonomy): Eukaryota > Viridiplantae > Streptophyta > Magnoliopsida > Solanales > Solanaceae > Przewalskia > Przewalskia tangutica. Next base: position 107,393,847 of record CM056721.1, read on the forward strand.
TCCAAGATACTAATAACCGTAGGATCAAGTAACGACTATTTTTCAAGACAAGTCACATTTTCTTTTAGAAATATAATAGGCTTCTAAATCAAGTGACTTCTTTTCTTTTAAAACCTTAGACAATTGATGCCTTAAAATCAATTTGCCTTTCATAAATTCAAATCATTTATCCTTACTTATTTTACTTAGAGTAAATCTTTCTTTTGTTAACCTTCCATAAAGCTAATATAACCAACTTCCCATAAAGTCGTTATATTAACTTTATACATTAGTCAAATACATTTCCCTATATCCAAGGGACTTATACTTTTAAAACGAAACAAGTATCATATACCTAAAACACTTCAAGTCCCTTAACTTTGAAAACTTAAGACATCCTTAATACTTTTAAAGAAGTGAGTTAATCCTCTTACTCACCCAACTTGGCCATTCTTAAAACAAGTAAGGGATATCAAGTCTTGTACGTCTACCGTATTATATAAGTGCAATTATTCATGCTCAAGAGATAGGAAAGTTCCACATACCTCTTCGGGTCAATCCACTCGCAAGTCCAATATACCGCACGTAGTATGTTAACCTATAATGACCATAATACGTTCATTAGCTTCTAGCTTCAACGTAGAACATTCTAATTGAAAAGCCCCTTATTCTACGGAAAATTGGACATCATTTCCTTTGTTTCTACATACTTTTCCACCTTTTCAAGGTCCGATATCAACTACTAAACGTCACATTTAAGGCCCAACAATTCAGCAATACAAGGGGATTACACACCTAACTTGGACGTGTAAAATTCTGCCCCACAATACAAAATACACAATCCAATAAGTTTAAGGTATTATCTTGGCTACAACATGTTCACATATCATCCTTATTCAATCCTTTCAAATCCAAATCGTATTTCCTACATGCAATATATCTAAGAGCAATATTGACAACTACAAGTCCTTTCTTCCACACATGCAACACAAATTACTAGCAAAAAGAGAAAGGATTGTTACCTTAGAGCTTACCTAAATTAGTCCAGCAAATTTCACTTGCCTTCTTTCCACAATCACCTCCACAAACCTCCTACAAGTTTGTCAACAAGTTTCCTTCTTGTCACCTTTTTGGATTTTCTCTAGGCCTTGGTTTCTTCTTGAATTTCTAGAGAGAAGGGAGAGGGATTTTTAGAGAGAAGGAAGAGGAAAATTTTATAGTGAGAAGAAGGTTTTTGGAAGAATGACCAAGTCTTCAAGACTTGGTCAAATAAAAAACATGTCCACTAACTCGGATGGGAGGGACACTTTTCACCCTCTCATGGCCTTTTAAAAAGAAAATATCTGATTTTTCTCCTAGATTTCGCAAAAAAATCCCGCCGCGGCGCTGAAACCTCTGCAAACTTTCAGCACTTCCGGCGCCGCGGCGCTGCAACTTCAGAGAATTTTCGGCATATCCAGCCATGGCTACTGTCACCCGACCAAATACTTTTCTGTCCGACTGCGTATTGAACTTGTAACTTCCATAACTTCCTACTCCGATGTCCTATTGACGAACGGTTTGTTGCGTTGGGAACTAGACTCAACGAACTACATACTAGGCCTTTGAAATACCTAGGAACTCCTAATGCAACTGGACATAAACCGCCTCAAAGTTGACTAAAAATCCGTCCGAAACATTCTGTCAACCTATCTTTCAAAATTTTAAATCTTATTTCCTTTCGTACGTTCTCATAAGCATGACCTGAATTACGGGGTGTAACAGTACTGTCATATGGGATTCGATAAAATAATAGATCCTAGTGTTGCCTTCGATGTGGTACAATAAACACCTGATATAGAGATACGAATTTAATGTTATATCTTTTACAAGCGGGAGATACAAGAAAGTTGAAAGAAAGGAATGTTATTTGAATTTTCTGAAGTTATGCTAATATTTTTATATGTGCAGGGTTTAGTCATACAATTGAAATGGTATAAATATTGTTAATATAAATATAGCAATATGGGTGTCCTTAGATTCGTATTATAATGTAGTTCGCATATTTTCTAGACTTTGCCGCTCGTGAGGCTCTACGCAGCTTAAGGTATCGATTTGATTTTTCGTGGCACCCGCCGACATCGAGGTAGGTTACGCCTACTTTAGTTAGACTCGACAGAGAATCGATATAATTGTAGGAAGTGATGTGATAGCACGATGTAACGCCTACAGACCACGACGCCGGGCGGTCCACGCTTATATGCATTATTTTTCCGCGATTGTCACCGATTGTATTCCATCGTACCAGCTCATTTGCCATGTGAAAATAAAGGAATTGTAATCTTGATAATCGACATACGATGTTGATATGACTTGTACTTGTCGATCAGATATTAGTGATACGTGTTGACTTATATCTCGCTCGACATACTTTCTATATTATTTCGCGATGTCATGGTGGAGGATCGAGTGACTCGAGGTCTTTGCCGAGATCGAGAGTGATCGAGGACTCCAGGTCTTTGGCCGAGATCGAGAGTGATTGAGCGACTGCCTTTGCCGAGATCGAGAGTGATCGAGCGACTCGGTGTCTTTGCCGAGATCGAGAGTGATCGAATGACTCCGAGGTCTTTGGCCGGAGATCGAGAGTGATTGAGTGACTCGAGGTCTTTGTCTGAGATCGAGGTGATCGAGTGACTCCGGTCTTTTCGAGATCGAGAGTGATTGAGTGACTCCAGATCTTTCCGATATCGAGAGTGATCGAGTGACTCCGAGGTCTTCACGAGATCGAGAGTGATCGATAGCCTCCGAGGTTTATGCCTGAGAGCACGAGTGGTACATGAACTTCGCGTCACCCATGGGTCACGTCTCAGGCACCGCCTCTTAGCATGTGTGTACATGAGTGGAGTGAGAGAGGTGACTATTGCATTGCATTACATTCATCCACTCTTATATTTGACTGATCATTAGTGAATTTTATCTGTCCTGACTGTTTCTTAATTTCTTTACACCTTACCTGTATATGATATGTGACCACGCCTGTGTGCTTTATGTGCTACTTGTTGGTTTCAACTTCTTCATGCGTTATCTAATCATTGTCGGCCTATGATGCTTACCGGTACTAGTGTTGTACTGATACTACTCTTGCTGCATTTTTGTTGAGTGCAGAGTACGATCCAGGTTCCAGCTTTACGCCTCGTGGCTGATTCGCGAGGGTGATATCTTTCTGTCATTCAGGGTGAACTACTTTATCATTCGTGGCCCCTGAAGGGCTTCCTTGTTATTTCCATTTACTTTGTTAGTTGACAGACAGTATGTAGCCTTCGGGCCTTTTCAGACTTCTATTTCGGATTTTGTTTAGCGCTTTTGTACCCTTTTGACCATATTTTGGGGGATGTCGTAACCATTAAGTATTAAGACTTTATAACTTCTTTTTATTTATTTATTTTCCGCTGATTTAACTTGTTAATGAGAACGTGGTTCGCTTACTCGGGGGGATAGGATATGTGCCATCACGACTTGTGAATTGGGTCGTGACAATTTTGCACCCTAACAATTATAACGGATGACACATTTTAATTTAGACTTGTATTTAATGTTTGGGGAACATTTTCAGTTTTCAGAGATTTCATTCAAGATCAACAAACATGTCATACATCATATGACATCTTATCATGCATTTTCTAAACACATTTAGATGGGAAACCATCAAACCCATTAGGCATGATATAAGATGGTTTTAATGAAATACCGTGTCGCTACCCGCATCAAGTTATACCCGTATTTCCGCAGTATGTACGTAAGGACGCACGAGAAAATTTGAAACTTGTACTAAGGCCGAATTAATTTTGTTCACAACACCCGCTTAGAGTCGTTCGACTAAACGCTTTCAGCCTTTCGTAGGGAATTTCCGCCATGTCATTTCTAATTTTTGGATTTTTCCGAGAGACGAACATTTTGGACCAACGGGAGGGCGACACTCGCACCTCCAATCAGGACTTGAACGCCCATTTGGACGACGGACAAAGAGGAGCACGCTTGTGCCTTGGAAAAGTCAAGGAGTTGGTAGGATATTTGTGTCGCAAATCCTAGCCCTACACTTGCTTAACACACGGATTGATCTTAGCCTTGGTCACATCCTTGACCTATAAATACCCCTTAAGGTCAAGACTTCTTCATCCAAAAATGCCTAAGTCTTGTGAGCTCTTCCTCCTCCCTTCACCTTGTTCTCGCCCTTTCCCTCGCCGAGAGCCCTCCCTCGAGTCAGCTCTCAGGTTTGTGACTTCACCCCTCCTCGGTGTTGTTCTCAGATAATGTACCCCCTTTGTGGTGTAGAAATACTCTCAAAAGTATTGTTATAATGCCCAAATTACCTTAGCCATATACCTTGTTGTATTCTAAGGTTATACCTATACGAAAGCCCGTAAAATACTATTATACTTCCCACTACAAAACCGAAACCCTAGGAAAATCTCCATAGTCCGTTGAGTATTGTGTGTTGGTTAGAACTTCTAAGGGTGGTTTAGAGCTGGTCGAGCGCCTGAGTCGAGCTAAACGATTGCCCAGATCGACTTTAAGCTAGGATAATTACGGGCTTATCGAGGTAATTATCTTGTTCTCTATTGTAATTGGAAATTACATGATTGCTTGAATATATAGTTGAAGTATACTATATAATAGAATCGAACGTAGTTATCGCAATGTCTTTGACTTAAGCCCGATTAATACTTACTAATGTCTCGCGACTTAAGCCCGAATTTAAAGAAGAGTACCGAATCAGAATTACATAGGTGGTATTACAGAGACTCAGGTAGTAGTAGCATCACGGAGTAGTTGCACCTGCTAGGTTAGACGATAACCCCGGTTGGCTCGCAGCCTACCGATAGAGAGAGATTTACGCCGTCATGGGAGGTGTCGCCAATTTTCTGTGAGAATGTTCTACGAAGAGACCTAATGTTAATAAGTCACCTGTGGCCTTATAGCGGGAGTACTACGCAGCGCGACCGCTGGCTTAAGGAGAGCCGACGGCCGAGCGCTGCTATTAGTCGATACTCGCCGCGAGGTATGCGAACCTCTTCCTATCTCTTCTAGCATGATACGTGTGAACTATGTAGTACCGCAGACGCATACGTGCTAAATGTATTTGATTTGTAAAACATAAAAGGTTATAACCGCTTTACGGGAAGTCGTTATAACACTTTACGTTGGTTAGAAAATACATGTGGTTTTTAAAAGGTAAATCGATTTGAACTATAATCGCTTGTTATGTGTTAATAAAGAACTTGAAGTATTTCAAAAGATTTTTGAATCATTTTGAAAGAAGAAGTAATACTTGGTTTTTGAAAACTTAAGAGTTATACTAGCTTTACGAGGTTAGGTATAACGCTTAAGAATGTTTTATCGATTTCGAAATCGTAACGTATCGACAAACCACCGCATAAGTTAATAAAAGGAAATGTTCGACTAATTAAGTATTAATAAAACCAGAGAAACTTCCATCCGCATAGAAACTAAGATTTAGACAAAATGATATTTCCTGCATCACGGTCAGTAATAAGATTGTTATAAACAAGAATATCCTACTCACATGTAAGGCTTAGGTTTCTCGATTGTTTAAAGGAGAATTATATTCTTAAATGAATAAGATTATGAACTACTAAACCGCTCTAAAATGAGAAACTTGAACATCGAAATTAGGCAAACTTAAACATCGAAAAGAATGTTGCTACTTGATTTTACAAAGAGAAGTAATTGATTTACTTTAAAAAGATAATCACTCTATGTTCATATACTACCGTATTGTGTGGTTTTATGAAGTAACGATCTTGTAAAGATTTAATGTATGAAGTGCTTGGGGATAAAAATTCAACTTGTTAGTAGAAAGTACTTTGCGGAATAACTTGATTGTATTGGTCAGGATAGCCTTGTAATACTTTCTTGTTGACTTGATAAGTAAGCATGTTAGATGCTACGCTGTTAGTATCTTGTGATTATTATGCGGGTCACTCGCTGCGCTTACGTTGTTAAACGTTAAGCCCGCAGATCGTTATTGTATCACATACCCTCGACTTATTATACCGAGGGCTTGCCACCTCGACGCGGTCTTTACTACGCCTACGCGTCCTCGTGACTACGCGAGCGCGCAGAGCTCCAGATTTGATCATTCCGGTGTTTAGCCCGACGCGGGATTCCCTACGCGGTCCGCTGAGACTATGCGCTTTTGAGACTACGCGGTCGCGGAGCCCAGCAGATACCGAGGGTCGGGTCGCTTCGACGCGGTATACCTCAGCGCCTGGGACCATGATTCGAGGAATACCTCACGCGGTCCGCGTGACCTACGCGAGTCAGCGAGTTCCAGAATAGACGCCGACATCGATATTGCGCGCAAGGCCGCCTTCGACATGCGTGCGGCCTAGAAAGACCCTGATACAGCCAGGTATTTTTGGCACTGGTCTTAGTAGCCTGGCCATGCCTTCGCACTTGCCCCGCACGGTTTTATCAGGATAACTTCGGCGCGAGTCCCCGACTTGATACGATCGCTATTTGTCAGGATCGTAGTTTGCTTATCATACATGTCTCCCGCTTTATAGACTATTATGATTTCATTTACGATTTTTAGTTTCACATACTCGCACTGTAGATCGACCTCCTTCGGGCCGCGCTCATGCCGCAGTCGAGGTACACCGCCGCCGATCCTAGCCTCGTGGTCACAAGCTATTGGGAAGCTCCGCTTCTCCGAGGCTTATCACGTATAGTCCCCCGTCAGAGTGTTTACATTCGTGGTTTGTGGCCCCGCCCCGCCATAGTTGTCGATCATTTCTGTAGGTCCGTAGTATCGCTGCAAGGTGGTTTGTAAAAAGGATTGCCGCTCATTTGTAAAAGAGTCGACGGTTATATATATGCCGAAGGCAAGTTTTCACGCATTATTGTTTTATATTTCGTTATCTCACGTTGTTGTTTTATGTTCACGACACTGATGTTGGTCACTAGGTGCCCGGTAGGCACCGCCACGCCCGCCGGTCGCGACAAAAGTGGTATCGAGCGCTTAATCTCTGAAAGTTGTCTACGCATCAGATCCAAGAGTTCGATTATCGCGTTGCGCACCACACCAATAATCGTGAGGCTATAGGATATTTAGGATTGGTTTCTATTCTTCTCACTCGAGATCGTGCCTTAGAGCCGTGGTTAAGTCGACCTCCGACGCAAATTCTTTCCCTATCGCTATGCCTCCGCAGGCAACCCGCCTGTGAGGCGCAAGGCAATGGCGAGCCGCGAGTAGAATTCGTAGGTTACGCGGCAGCCCAATCATTACCTAGGTAATGCTTCATTCGGGATTTCGCGACGCCACTAGCCCCGTGAAAGTTTAGCACGGCGCGCGCTCCATCGCGCCATGACATTTGAACCTTTAGTTCCACGACCGGGAACAAAGTGAAATTAGATCGCAAGAAGCGCGACCACATTAGCTATGGATTTGGCTACCAGAGAGTATACCGATGTATCGCGAGTCTTGACGACTACCAAGAGAAGGCGCAAGAGTAATCCTTCGCTTAGGCTTCGAGCATGGCTCGTACGCTTACGCGCAGCAGCCGAGAAACATGAGATCGACGGTTAACCAAGGACGCAGGTTAGGCCGTGAGCAAAGAAGGTCCTTTGGTAACTTTCGAGGCGAGTCGCCACCGCCAGATTAGATTATGCACCTCCACCAGCAGAGTGGTCTTCCACGGATTTCGTGACGCTCGAGTACGCAGGAGTCGGGTCGTAACTCCGTGGCTTCCGGCTCACAGATGCATGCACGCCATCCCGGAATGTCGCCTTTAGTCGGGTACTTGCACTCGCTACCGCCGTGGCCATGTGGTCGAGAGAGTGACCTAGCAGAGGACTTTGCCTTCGCATCGCGGGTAGTTCGTCACCTTCCTTGTTTACGCGCTCACGGCAGGTTTGATTAGAACGACTAAGGAATGAAACAAAGAGTTACAGATAGATCTTTAACCCTGTAGTTCAAGATGCTGCGATAAGACGGGTATATCATAAGTGCTATGTTTTGATAGCAGAGTGTTAATGTCAGGATTAGAAATCTCGTTAGCTAACCAAGTAAGATTCGGGATGAAAAGTGCGAACCTTAGAGTTTTATACGCAGAGACCTTAGAGGTGCGCCATCTCGACGTAGCGTGTAGGTTGTGTTTGATCCTTATCGAGTGCATAGTGCACGCGAGCCACGCTTCAGATAGTCCCTGGCAGTGAAATGAAAGTGGGGTAGTCGAGCTAAGACCGCCAGGTTTTCGTAACGGTTTAGCGAGATTGTTCCGATCGAGCTAGTATTTCATGCGGTCGCCGCCCGTCACCCGCCAAGGGTCAACCCGCGTAGGTTTGGCGGGTCAGGCGGTGGTCCCGCCGTGTTAGGTTACGAGGGTGTTAGGCCCAAGTTTAGTTAACCAAACAGACGAAGTTCGCTGGACGCGCTCGACCGCTGGTCGCCGACGGGGCAGCCCATCGTGTTCTTCTGGCCGACCGCTCACTCGCAGTTGTTGATTTATCGTAAGAGGTTGTAAGGTTGCACGGTGCCTACCTTTACCTTATGGCGCATGCCGAGCCTGTGTTACTACTGCTTTTGTTTCGAAGTTTTACCAAGCATGTGCTAAGAACTCAAAGTAGTCTCAGACCGCATTCGCCCGCCAGCGCGCTGACTTCGTGGTAGTCGGGACTGTTGTCTCCGTAGAGGAGCGCTTTTACCATTTCGTTGTTCGACGTCGCTTACGGCCTTGTCAGGCGGAAGTGTAAGTCACGGCCGATTGGTTCGATGTTGGCGTTCGCATACAGCGCAGCTTGTTCCAGCAGATCGCGGATAGTGAGGTTTGGCTAGAAGAGGTTCCGCACTCGTAGATATCGTATGATAAGCGGCGACGACGCCAGAGTTCGTGTCAAGGTCGGTCTTCATGTACCACCTGGATCGGTGTGACGAATTTTGGGAAACAGAGGAACTTAGCCCGAGTTACTGGGCCTTTGTGAGTTCATGTGAAGAATAGGCCAGTTGCCTATATGTTAGCATTTGTCGTCCGACTTGTGAGGCGTGACGTCCGGCCTTCGCTTTGTTATATTCGAAAGTATCGAAGATCCATCCGCAGTGTTCCCGCTAAGCACGATTACCACGTTAGAGATAGTAACCCCGAAGTTTCGATAATCGGGCAAAGATTTAAATATGGTAAGAGTTCGAGGCACGACACCTCGTGGATCGCAGCAGCCCGGCACTATTGTTGGGTCGCCGAGCAAGGCTCGCGACAAAGTGACAAAGCCGTATCATTTGGTGATGTTAGAGGTGTTTCTCGTGGACTCGATGTAAGTTTTTATGCGCGGTGTTTCGTGGCCGACGTGGCGTGATTGTGCTCGTAGCATAGTAGTGATCGGGCGCGCTTGTTTTGAGATTCTGTAAGGAACATTCGACGCATGTTTCGCGAGGAGAATGTTATACCTCGTATTTCCGCAGTATGTACGTAAGGACGACGAGAAAATTTGAAACTTGTACTAAGGCTCGCCGAATTAATTTTGTTCACAACACCCGCTTAGAGTCGCTTTTCGACTAAACGCTTTCGCCTTTCGTAGGGAATTTCCGCCATGTCATTTCTAATTTTTATGATTTTTCCGAGAGACGAAACATTTTGGACCAACGGAGGGCGACACTGCACCTCCAATCGTGGACTCAACGCCCATTTGGACGACGGACAAAGAGGAGCACGCTTGGTGCCTTGGAAAAGTCAAGGAGTTGGTAGGATATTTGTGTTGGTAAATCCTAGCCCTACACTTGCCTAACACACGGATTGATCTCGCCTTTGGTTGGCCATCCCTTGACCTATAAATACCCCTTAAGGTCAAGACTTCTTCATCCAAAAATGCCTAAGTCTTGTGAGCTCTTCCTCCTCCCTTCACCTTGCTCTCGCCCTTTCTCGCCGAGAGCCCTCCCCTCGAGTCGCCTCAGGCCGTGACTTCACCCTCCTCGCTGTTGTTCTCGTGATAATGTACCCCCTCAGGTGTAGAAATACTCTCAAAAGTATTGTTATAATGCCCAAATTACCTTAGCCATATACCTTGTCAGATTCTAAGGTTATACCTATACGAAAGCCCGTAAAATACTATTATACTTCCCACAATACAAACCGAAACCCTAGGAAAATTTCCATAGTCCGCTGAGTATTGTGTGTTGGTTAGAACTTCTAATGGTGGTTTAGAGCTGGTCGAGCGCCTGAGTCGAGCTAAACGATTGCCCAGATCGACTTTAAGCTAGGATAATTATGGGCTTATCGAGGTAATTATCTGTCCTCTATTGTAATTGGAAATTACATGATTGCTTGAATATATAGTCAAGTATACTATATAATAGAATCGAACGTAGTTATCGGCAATGTCTTTGACTTAAGCCCGATAATACTTACTGCAATGTCTTGCGACTTAAGCCCGAATTTAAAGAAGAGTAATCGAATCAGAATTACATGTGGTCAGACAAGAGACTCTGTAGTAGCACCACGGAGTAGAGTTGTACCCAAGTAGGTTAGATGTATAACCCCCGTTGGCTTCGCAGCCACTGATAGAGAGGAGATTTACGCTGCCATGTGGGAGGCCGCTTATTTTCTGTAATGTTCTACGAAGAGACCTAATGTTAATGTCACTGCGGGCCTTATAGCGGAGTACTACGGTGGCGCGACCGCTGGCTTAAGGAGTAGCCGACGGTCGGAGCGTTGCTATTAGTCGATACTCGCGAGGTATGCGAACCTCTTCCTATCTCTTCTAGCATGATACGTGTGAACTATGTAGTACGGTAGACGATACGTGCTAAATGTATTTGATTGGTGTAAAACATAAAGTGTTATAACGCTTTACGGGAAGTTGGTTATAACAACTTTATGTTGGTTAGAAAATACATGTGGTTTTTAAAAGGTAATCGATTTGAACTATAACCGCTTGTTATGTGTTAATAAAGAACTTGAAGTATTTCAAAAGATTTTTGAATCATTTTGAAAGAAGAAGTAATACTTGGTTTTTGAAAACTTAAGAGTTATACTAGCTTTACGAGGTTAGGTATAACGGCTTAAGAATGTTTTATCGATTTCGGAAATCGAACGTATCGACAAACCATCGCAAATTAATAAAAGGAAATGTTCGACTAATTAAGTATTAATAAAACCAAGAGAAACTTCCATCCGCATAGAAACTAAGACGACAAAATGATATTTCCTGATCACGGTCATTGAATAAGATTGTTATAAACAAGAATATCCTACTCACATGTAAGGCTTAGGTTTCTCGATTGTTTAAAGGAGAATTATATTCTTAAATGAATAAGATTATGAACTACGAAACCGCTCTAAAATGAGAAACTTGAACATTCGAAATTAGGCAAACTTAAACATTCGAAAAGAATGTTGCTACTTGATTTTACAAAGAGAAGTAATTGATTTACTTTAAAAAGATAATCACTCTATGCTCATATACTAATCGTATTGCGTGGTTTTGTAAGTAACGATCTTGTAAAGATTTAATGTATGGCGCTTTGGGGATAGGTACCGAACTTGTTAGTAGAAAGTACCTCGTGTGAATAACTTGATTGTATTGGTTTGTGATAGCCTTGTAATACTTTCTTGTTGACTTGATAAGTAAGCATGTTGTGATGCTACGCGGTTAGTATCTTGTGATTATTATGCGAGGGTCACTCGCCAGGCTTACGCTGTTAAACGTTAAGCCCGCTGTATCGTTATTGTATCACATACCCCTTGACTTATTATACCGAGGGCTTGCCACCCGACGCGGTCTTTACGCCTACGCGTCCTCGTGACTACGCGGAGCGCGTAGCTCCGTGGATTTGATCATTCCGGTGTTTAGCCCGACGCGGATTCCTACGCGGCCGCTGAGACTATGCGGCCTTTTGAGACTACGCTGGTCGCGGAGCCTGGCAGATACCGAGGTCACGCCTTCGACGCGTGGTATACCTCAGCGTCCGGGACCACGATTCGAGGAATACCTCACGCGGTCCGCGTGACCTACGCGAGTCGCGAGAGTTCCAGAATAGACGCCGACATCGATATTGCGCGCAGCGCCGCCTTCGACATGGTGCGGCTCAGAAAGACCCTGATACGCTTTGTGGTATTTTTGGTACCGGGTCTTAGTAGTTTGCCATGCCTTCGCATTTGCCCCGCATTTTATCAGGATAACTTTGAGGCGCGAGTCCCCGACTTGACACGATCGCTATTTGTCGTGGATCGTAGTTTGCTTATCATACATGTCTCCCGCTTTATAGACTATTATGATTTCATTTACGATTTTTAGTTTCACATACTCTGCACAGATCGACTTCCTTCTGGGCCGCTCACGCCGCAGTCGAGGTACACCGCCGCTGATCCTAGCTCTCGTGGTCACAGCTGGTTGGGAAGCTCCGCTTCTCCGAGGCTTATCAGCGTATAGTCCCCGTCAGAGTAAGTGTTTACATTCGTGGTTTGGCGGCCCCGCCCCGCCATAGTTGTCGATCATTTCTGTAGGTCCAGAGTAATCAAGGTGGTTTGTAAAAAGGATTGCCGCTCATTTGTAAAAGAGTTGATGGTTATATATATGCCAAAGGCAAGTTTTCACAGATTATTGTTTTATATTTCGTTATCTCATTGTTGTTTTATGTTCCACGACACTGACGTTGCCAGGTCACTGGTGCCCGGTAAGGCACCACCACGCCCGCCGGTCGTGACACGCATGCTATTGCAGTAATTCAAAGTAAACAATTACTGTGCGGCGCCTATCCAGACATTAATTGCGGACGCTATGCTAATAATTTAAATGCATCATTTTCAAACACTTAGCACATTTATATATTATATAATAATAAACCATTAATGATAATCATGTGTTTATTTGTCTAAACTCTAGAATCTATGTCTATGTCAAACATTCCCTAAACATTTTCTGAATTTAAAATCCTGATTTTCAGGAATTCTGCAAACTTTTAATATTTATAGTTTAGTCCCTCAAGAATTTTAAAGTTCAATTTGAATCCTATTAAATTCAGAAAATACATTTTTAACTCTCATAAAATATTTTCAAATTTCAGGGACCTGTTTGCAATTTTCAGAACTTAAAATCCAATTTTCAAAAAAAAAAAATTAATTTCAGATTTGCCCGAAAGGACCAAATTTGTCGAATTAAAACTTTTATTTTCAGATTCTGACATTTTGAAAGAATCTGAATCTGAATATAATAAACTTCGCCGATTTCGATTTTTTTAAATACTGTCGATAAGCAATGCGCCTAAAGTTCGTGAGACGTAACTCGCAGAGTTTCTCGCCAAAGATCGAGGTTCTAACATGCATACACGCTTCAAAACTCTAGCAGGCGCCGCTGTGCTCTAGAACAGAGTCGCAAAATCCTAAAAATCCGAACTCCTAAAACTGGTTTAGGATCAGATTTTCAGATATATCACTTGCAAAGCCATCACCATTAAATAATACGTTCATCGACCATTATTCCAATTTTCTTCTCGTTCTTCATTTCAATGCACCATGCTCTAAACGAATCGCATAACACATATCAATTTAGAAGAGTTATATATTGAAATGACTTCCTCGATTACATCATTATTTTAACAGATCCGGGTGCAAAGATTGTGCGTTCTAAAGAATTAGGATTTTAAAGCCTTTAACGACATAAAAATATATCTAAACAAATCCTAACCCATATTATCATTAATATTCATCATATAATCACACAAACCGACCTGTGCTCGATACTCAGATGCGCTTTGTCGTTCAGACATCGCAGCCGAATTTGAAATTTATATTTCAAATCGTATATCACATCAAACTCAGAGTATGATTATATAATGTAAAATAACACAAAGCAAGAATGTAATACTTCGAACGAAGACTTACATTTGTAGTTAGCAATCTGGAAACTTGAAGCTTTGTGTAGTATGAGGGTGCGTACGCAAATGTCCCTCGATTTGCAAGTCAAGAACTTTGATATAATTTTCTAACTCTTGGAATGCTAGGAATTCAGCAGAGCTTTAGAAGAGATTAGTCTCTTGCTTTTGGTGTAAAAAATGGGAAGGGGAACCCTCTTATTTATAGCTGAAGAGGACATCTAGGGTTCCCCAGATAGGCCAGCCCATTAAAACCTCACAGATCGGGCCAAAGCCGACTCCATCGACGAGCCTCGCCATGAGTCAGATAAGTGGCGCTGCGATGTTAGACACGCTGTCAAAGGCGCGCCCTGAGTCCATGGCGTCGCGGCCCTGAGTCCATGGCGTCGCGGCCCTATCCCATTTTCTGCCTTGTTTTCATTTCTTTCGAATGTCTCGATCATCAACCGAACATATATAATCTCTTCTCTAATTATATCCTTCAATCGACGGAACATTTGATTTAGTGTTACCTTTCAGGCCTTTACATATCGACACTAACAACATTAGGGTTTTCACGGAACTCCTAGATTGCGTCGGAAGACGAACTCAATATGTAAAGTTTATCTACACGAAACATGTGAACTGAACCTCTATGTGGGAAGATAAAATCCTTTCATTCACGACACAATCAAGCTTAGGATTTGTCAAGTGTCTATCCAAATGAATTGATCATTATATTTCATCTATATTAGTTGACACCATATCAAAGACATGTCCATTGTGTTGGCCAACGACTTAGTCAACCTAATATCATATGAGAATCTGAGTGTTCTCTCGAATATACATCAGAGGAATGAATTCTAATCTTGGCTCAACTACCACCTTTAATCTACTTCGTAATGTACCCAAAACAAGCCGCGTCTCAACCTATAAGGCATTTGATCTTAGGACAGGATCAAAGTACATTACTCCGTAAACAAGGTGGTATCGACCTCAAGTCTAAGGACTTCTATCTCCCACATGCCGATGACATTATAGGCATATAACAAAATAGTGCATCAGCAGGGTATACCAATACTTCAACAAGTATTCATGTGTCTATCACGAGTTGTCATAACTCGTAGCAAGTGAGACATACTACATTCCCTAAGGATATGATGCAGACCACATGTCGACGTATCGCATATCATCGATATCACAATCTCGATGATCATTACGAGGCTATTTAAGAGTTACGTTATAATATTAATTTTCACATCATTAATAATTACGTAAATTCTAGGGATGCATTTATAGAATATTATAAACAATCAACTAATAATTCAACAAATGCAAATGTCATAATATTAATGATCATTAATATAAATACGAATGTGTATAAAGTACATTTTGTCCTAATACAGATTGTCTCTAGGACATATACATATACTTTCAGGGGGACCATCCTCGTATCATGAATGACAGGTTCAATAAAATTTTATTGACATAGTCTCTGTTCCATGTCTTGGGCAACTCTAGCAAACATTCCGTATACTTCACCCTTAATTTTTTTTAAGGTTCTTGTCAGAATTGATTTACAGGATCTCCGAAGCAATCGGAGATGCTGGAAGAGATGATTCACCATTGAGCTTCATTTTTTTTTGAGTAACTTCTATTTTAATCGAGATTGTGGTCAGGTATATTGGAAATATTTGTGTTTGTAGACGTGAATGCATGCATATATATAGGACGATGGAAAAAGACAAACTGGTGGAAGATTGCTCGTTTGGGCCCCACCACCAACGGTTCAACCAATTAGCTTTTGTGGTTGCTCCACGCGTAGGGATGGCACATGGAGCAGGCAGGCGCAGAGATGTGTCAAACGTTAAATGAGGCAGGACAATGCTTAAACGGACAGTAAGTATGATGTGTCAAAACACATTTTTAGAAAATTCTAAATGGGGCAGGGCAGTTGATAGGTTATAATTGTTAGAAAATTCTAACTAGTTTGAATTGTGAAATTATAATCTGTTACGATGGGTTGTACTTGTTAGAATTGGATAAAATTTTATAGAGTTGTACATCTTTCTGTTAAGGTCATACTGAGACTTTACGGGATTAATCCGACTTACAATTTGAAAGTTATCAATGTTTAAATTTTCTTCCTCGGATCAACCGAAATCTGGAAGGGCAGAATTTATAACGTAAATATCGCATAACCAGAAATAATATGAAATTTTGTTGAATAAAAGTTCTATATTACTATGTTATCGACAGTTTGAGACTTTACGGGGATAAATACGACTTATGGTTTAAAGTTTATCACTGTTTAAAGTTTCTACGTCAGATCAACCATAATCTGGAAGAGCAGAATGTATAACGTAAAACTTGTACAAACAGGTAAAGAATATGAAAGTTTGTGCTGAATAAAAGTTCTAGATTACTCCGTTATCGACAGTTTGAGACTTTACGGGGATAAATCCGACTTACGGTTTAAATGTTATCACTGTTTAAAGTTTCTGTCTTTGATCAACCGAAATCTAAAAGAGCAGAATGTATAACGTAAAAACTGTACAAATCGGTAGAGAATCTGAAAGTGTGTGCTGAATAAAAGTTATAGTTTTCTCTGTTCTCGACAGTTTGATATTTTATGGGGATTAATCCGACTTACGGATAAGAAGTTATGACTGTTTTAAGTTTGTGTCTTGTTTCATAAACATAAACAGGGCAAGGTGGAACAGAACTTAACGGGGTAAGGCAAGACAGGACAAATTTTTAAAAAATATTAAACGGTACAGGACAAGACGGATTAATATCTTAGCAGTTCAAGGATTATCCTGCCCTAATCGGCCCTAACCTACCCCATTGAAACCCCTGTCCACGCGAACTTGGTAAGGAGGAGTCCACTAAATGGCACGCCTACATTATCTTTTACTTCCCAAAGTAAACAATTGATTACTTTAAAAAAAAGTAATTATCATTTTCTATTATTTTCTAATTTTTGATAGGCTAACTGATTCTTTTTGTCTTCTCAAAATCCCTAATCGCTTGGACGATTTTAAAATCTTTTATTTTGACTTGCAAGATTTTTTTAGACTCCGTGAGTAACGGTTCAATCATGTGAATGAAGGATATTCCATGTATACATTTCGTAAAAATTAAATTTCAAATTAATATTATTCAAACTAATTTTATTTAAATATGTTACTTTCCATAATAACATCTCTAAAAATATTTTTTTAGTAAAAAAGGATAGGATCGAGTATCATTCTGAATTTTTCCGTTTGCAACAAGAGTTTGGTAAATAGATTTTCCAAATATTTACCTTCCCAATAGATTTTCATTATTATCTTTTACTTCCCAAAGTAAGCAATTGATTACTTCCTTCTTAGAAAACGTAATTTGTTATGAAATATTGTGGATGTCTATTTTTAGGATAAAAATTAGGGTGAATAACTTTGGGACCAAGTCAAAATTATCTTATAAATAGAGATGATTTCATTCTTGTATTTCATCCCTAAAAGAAATAAGAGTTTTCTTCTCTCTTTCTCTACAAATATTCTTTGTTTTAGTTTATTGTTTTATAACTCGTTATCAGCACGAGACTCACATTCTAGCGAATACTTTTGAAAGTATCGAAGTTTAAAAAGCAATCTTCAGGTAAGTTACTAATATAACTTTTGCTCTGAATTATATCCTAAAATTGGAAAAGGATACTGAAAAATTAATCCCTTGATTATTCTTATTGATGAAAGACATATATATACAAGTTACAATAAGAGAATCTTATTCCTACTTTACACCTAAATCCCTATTCTATATAAAGAGTAACTATACACTTATGGTAATAAGTACAACTTTTAATTAAGGTACAAGTCTAATATGTAAAATATACCAAATATACAAAAGGAAGTGGACCTCCACGGATGGGCCTTTTGCTCACGGATGACACCTCCACCGATGGGCCTGTGGCCCATATTTAACACACACCCGCAGTCATAGCGGGCGGTCTTCGTACCGAAGGAAGACCCGTAAATATGTCTGCAATTTGATATCTGAAAGGGACATGACAGACGCGTATTTTTCCTTTAGCTACCTTCTTTCGAACAAAGTGAATATCCATCTCTATGTGTTTAGTACGCTGGTGCTGAACTGGATTACCAGAAAAGTAGATGACATTTATATTGTCACAATACACTAAGCTAGCTTTCTCAATAGGACAATGAAGCTCTAAAAGTAGATTTCGTAACCAACATGACTTGAAACCACATCGCTACCCTTCAATACTTACCGCACTTAAACGTGAAAGTGTGGCTTGACGCTTGCGCACTGCTATTACCCAAAAATATGCATAAGCGTGACGACCGCTCACTGCCGTGACAACCACCCCAATCAACATATGTATATGAGACAAGTGTAGACGTCGACAAATGATACAAATGCAAGCCACACTCAAGTGTTCCCTGAATGTAGCTAAGAATGTGTTTGAGCGCATTCATATGTTCAACTCTGGGATCATGCATAAACAAACACACCTGTTGTACGACATATGTAATATCAGGCCGCGTGAACGTAAGATACTGAAGGGCGACTGTAGGACTACGATAGCGGGTCAGATCCTCAAAGAAAGAGTCAACTACAACACCCAACTTGGGTTTAGTATCAACTGGAGTAGAAGTGGACTTACAGGATGACATCTCAGCCATCTCAATGATCTCTGTTGCATACTTCCTCTGTGATAAGAACAATCCACTTGCATTACAAGTAACAGCAACTCCCAAGAAATAACTCAATGGACCCAAGTCTTTCATAGCAAACTCAGAACTAAGCATTGTCATGATAGACTTTCACAAAGCATCAGAAGAGGCACTCAAGATAATATCATCCACATATAATAATATATAAGTCATCGAAGAACCACATCGATATATGAAAAATGAATTATCAGACCTGATGTGAGAAAAACCCAAAGTCGAAACATAATCAGCAAACCTCTTATACCAAGCTCGTGGAGACTGCTTAAGCACATATAATGACTTCTTCAACAAACAAACATGATGAGAATATCTAGTATCCCTAAAATCCAAGGGTTGATTCATATACACTGTTTCCTTGAGATCACCATGTAGGAAAGCATTTTTCACATCTAGTTGATGAATGGGCCATGATTTTGAAAGAGTCAAGCTGAGCACAGTGCAAATGGTAGCCGGCTTGACCACTGGGCTAAATGTTTCACCACAATTCACATCAACCTGCTGAGTCTTACCATCACCTACAAGACGAGTCTTATGCCTCACAAATGAACCATCGGAATTTTCCTTGTGAGAAAAAATTCACATAGACTGACTAATATTAACACCAGATAAATGAGGTACCAACTCGCACGTCTTATTATCAATAAGATCATTATATTCATCGGTCATGACAATTTTTCAATTAAGGTCATTTAAGGCAGACACAGGATTACGGGGTAAGGGTGATTTAAGAACATTATGATTCAAATTAAAATGTCTTTTTGGTTTAAAATACACTGTTGACTGCGAGTGATTGGACCATGGCTCTGGGCTGGATTGGGTGAATTTTGGGAATTTTTCGCGGGCGCGCCGACATCGAGGTTTAGGCCACGACGATTAACAAAGGTTTCTCGAATTTTAGCGCAGCAGCCTCGCAGGTCGCTACCGACGACGGATCGATTTGATTGTTCACTGGAAGGCATGCACCGCGGCGCAACCCCTAAGGGTCGCAGCGCTGAAAACGTATTTTCTAAAAAAATGACGGAGAACATAAGGGGAGATATCATCATCCAAAAAATCATAAGAACTATGCATGAGTTTTTCTACTTTAGAAAATGGAAATTGGGATTCATCAAAGAGAACATGACGACTAATGATGATTCGTTTAGAGGACAAATCAAAGTATTTATAACCACGGTAATTTGACGGATAACCTAAAAACACACACGGGGTAGAACGTGCCTGAAGTTTGTTGATTGTGGTGGATGGAAAAAGTGGATAACATAAGCATCCAAAGACCCTTAGATGAGAATATAAAGGAGTCTTATTGTATAAACCCTGAAGAGGGGAAGAATATGTCAAACCTTAAGAGGAAAGAATATTAAGTAGATTTGTAGTCATTTGCAGGGCATGGTGCCAAAAACGGCGGACGAAAGAATGAACCAATAAGGTACGTATAATGTTATTGATGGTACGAATTTTTCGTTCACCTTTCCCATTTTGTGAAGACGTATGAGGACACGAAAAATAAAAATTTATTCCATTTTTAGCACACAACTTCCTAAACTCCCCATTGTCATATTCTTTGTCATTATCACATTGAATGTTCTTTATTACGCGTTCGAATTGAGTTCTTATAAAAGCTCTAAATTTGACGAAGATGGAAAAAACTTGAGATTTTTTCGCAATTGAAAACGTCCATAAAAATTTAGAATAGTCATCCAAGAATAAAACATAATATCGATGACCCATAGAACTGAGAACTTGAGATGTTCATAAATCACTGTGAATAATATCAAATGACATTGAAGTATGAGAATTCGAAGCTACAAACGGTAAATTAATAATTTTCCCTAAAGAACAAGATTGACAATTTGGAGTACTATGAGTACCCTTACAAGAAATAAACTTATTCTTATTTATAATAGATATTATTAACGATCCTGGATGGCCTAGACGAGCATGCCACAAGGAAGGAGCAAGAGCTTCAAAAGTGGATGACATAGCTTGACGCGAGAAGTTGAGACTCTGCAGATCGATAAAGATCTCCCATCGCCACACCTCAAGAGAGGACTCTCCGTCTTGAAATCCTTCACATAAAACCCAAATGGATCAAAATCAATAGAAAACCAATTATCAGTGGTGAATTTACGGATAAATACCAAATTTTAATTAGTTTCGGGCATGAATGGTATTTTTCAAGACAATTGGTGGATGATGAGGGGACAAAGTTTTGATTACCATAACTCTTAATTGGAATAGAGTTGCCATTACTAACAATTATACCACGACATCGCCAAATCGAATAAGACGGCAGAGTACCTCGTTAGACGTCACGCTGGTAGCGGCGCCGTGTCCACGCACGCATTAGATCCGGCCAGTCAAGCCGTGTGCATCGCGGCTTCAATATTGGTTTATGTGGGTCCTATTGCGTGATGAGCTCGGCGGTACGGCCCAAGTATTCCGGATCGCTACCTCGCCTCATAAGTCGTCCAAATCCCGAGCTTGATCCGAGAATCACATCAAAAAGGGTCGCGGCACCGACCGCGATGCGAGGCGGCAAGCCACCGCTGACCCATCGCATCGCCTAGGGGTCCACCGTGGCCTCGAACCGCCGCCGCCGATTTCCCGCAGGTCGACCCGCCACCATTCTGGTTGCCGTCATAATTTTTGCCATTATTTTTCCTATTTTGGCCCTTCTTACCACCACCGTTGTGATTTTCGGGTCACGCTGGGCGTGATTAAGCGGGAAAATTTGAAGCCATCATGATGTTCGACGATGCCCTTAGCCAACCGCTTCTTCCAAGCGAGTACGAGCTGGCTTCGACAACTTCTCAGGTGTTACTTTGACGAATAATCAAGAACCCTCAGATAGCCTCAGATAGACCGGAAACCATCTGAAGAACTAGACAACTATTAGAAATAGGAGAACCCACATTGTGAAGTTGGTCTGCCAAGTCCTTGAGGCGTTTGCAATAAGAAGAAACGTTTGGAAAATTCTAGCAACATGAGAAAATTCTCGCCATGATAATAATGCGAGAACGATCAAGTATTTTGGAAGATGTCACGCAAACGATTCCACGCCGTCATAGCTCTGGAGTTAGGTTCCATAATCGTCTGTAAAAGAACCAAGGAGATAGTGCATAAATCCATTGGAGAACTTTGGCATCAAGCATGACCCATGATCCGATCTCGCCGCCAGCGGGCACAATCGTCAGACGCAGACATCATATCACCCTCGTATGCAGTGGAAAGGATGACGGATGAAGAACTTTACGTGTCATAGCATGAATCTTGAATAATTCTTCTCACGCCCCATATTGGACGCTCTCAGATAAAAACAATAGAAGAACGCCTGACGTTAGAAACTGAGGCGGTGATTGAAAAGTGTTCTTATCAACATGGAATAGAACAAACTTTGGACAAGATTTGTAGGAGGGGGGAAGGGGTCTCAGATTTGTAGAGAAAACCGATGGGGGATTTGTCACTGTTTTGAGAAAGAAGTGAGAAGTTTAAGCAAGGAAAAGAACCAGACTCTGATATCATGAAAGAATTAATCTCTTGATTATTCTTATTGATGGAAGACATATATATACAAGTTACAATAGGAGAATTATATTCCTACTTTACACCTAAATCCCTATTTTATATGAAGAGTAACTATACACTTATGGTAATATTACAATCCTAATTAAGGTACAAATATAATATGTAAAATATATCAAATATACAAAAGGAAGTGGACCTCCACGGATGGTCCTTTGGCTCACGGATGACACCTCCACGGATGGGCCTGTGGCCCATATTTAACAGATACCATGATCTATTTATTGGTGGTTATAATCATTACATAATTTTTTATTAATCCTTGTGATATTTAGTAGTAATAAGAAGTAAGTAATCACAGTTGAATCAAGCAAAAATAGTACAGAATTTAGTTTGTTGGCAAGTACTGTTAAATTACAAATTATGGGTTGTATCAATTTTGTTTCTGTATAGATAGCATATGTTTGCTTATTGTGGATTTATGCTCACTATCTATCTTTTGTTTTAAATTTATTTCAAAGACCCATTAAGACTATGATTTACGTATAAAACTACCCGAAGTGGTGATATAGTCATAGTCTGTATAAGACTAAATTACGCCTATAACCATGAGGAGTGATAATATTTTTATAGGCATATTTTGATAACAATTGAGGATATGTTAGAGAAAATATGTCTCGATTTGCTTCTGAAGTAGCAATATTACGGAGAAAGGTCTCTATGTTATAATTCATGCCTCGATTTGCTCCTGAAGTAGCAATATCTTAAACGAGGTTCTAAGCGATTATAATTTTATATAGTTAAGACACGTTGAGATATGTTCAGCTCCTGAAGAATGAGAACTTTTGATGAATGTTATAAGTACAAATACATTCTCTGAAGTGAATCTGGCAATATGAAGTAAAGCTTATACATACAAACATGCGTTTGGCTGTGACATTATCACGACTCACCTCCAGAAGAGGTAGAATAGTTGAGAAAAATATTCTAAATATTTATATTTTACTCCCGAAGTAGTAGAACTTGAAACTTTACTTCAAAGTAATAGAACTTTGAACTCTACTCCCGAAGTTGTAGAACATTGAACTCTACTCTCGAAGTAGTAGAAACTTTAATTTTTACTCTGAAGTAGTAAATCTGAAATTTACTCATGAAGTACTAAATTCAAAATTTATTCCTGAAACAGTAAGTCTCTGAAATTTACTTCCGAAGTAGTAGAACTATTAAATTTACTCTCACATTAATAACACTTTGAACTTTACTCTCGAAGTGATAAAGATGCTCACGCTTTAAGAATAAACCACCATATACACTGATATCAAATGTATTCCATATGAGAATCGAGAAGAGTTATACTATTTGAAATGATAAAATCTTTCTAAGGGCGTATGACGCTTTTACGCCAAAAGGACCCTTCAAATTATCACGTAAACTCTCTTTATTTTGTGATTCAAAGATGTTAGCATATTTCGTTTCTTTCTTAATCGTTGTTAGCATATCTTGCTTCATCGTACTATTATTTTTATTCTTTATATTTTTCGTCTAAATCAAATTATACACATGCTTAAATGTGTTATTATTGAAATACTATGAAGTTCTAATATCCTCTTAAGAATTTGATATCATGGCATATGAAGATGAAATTGACATTCTAAAAACTGAATATATGCAGTTGGTAATTAATTAAGAAATTTGATCACATGTATGTTGTATTGTTAGAAAAATGTTATTTTGTGTATAAAGGTCATTGTTGTACATATCTGTCGTATGTCAAATCATCAGAGATAATTTGATTATGTATCATTCTAAGGTAAAAGAATACAAATTGTGTAGAATACTATCTATTATAACTATATTGATATATTATGGTTACTGTAGCATCTTTGATGATAAATATTCGAATGTTAATGGTATTCTCCCTGAATAAGATGTATGAAATACTAAAGCTTACTTTTCATCATTTATAAATTGTATTGTCTTTAAATGTCCATTTAATTATTATTTACTTCATGACACTATCAGTGTCTAATTATAACTTCTTTTATGATACCAGCAGTATCTAAGCAATATTTGATTGTAAAACTTAATAATCAAGTGCTCCGTAAGAGCTACCTATTTATCTGTAAGATCATGACACTATTTATCTAGAAGATCATGACATCAATAGTGTCCAAACAATATGTGTGATTATTGAGAATAAAATACAGACTCCTAAAGAGCATATATATTATGTCATTCAATCTAGATTGTAATATACAAAGGTGTTATGATCGAAGTACAAGTTATAGTAAACCCTGAGTTTACTAAAAGTAAATTACTATCATATTGAAGCTATAAATGATTGGATGACTAAATAATAAATGGTAAGTAATATGTATTTTAAATGTTACCCTTTTTATTTCTTCAAATTGTATTGCACAAATATGAGCATGATGAAATCACATGTCACGATAAATCAAAAGTTTATTGTACACAATAGAATTCATGTTATAGTAAACCAGAAGTTTACTAAAACAAATAGCACATGACATGATAAACTTGAAGTTTACTAGTACAAATAATTTTATTATATGACGTGACAATTTTGATTATTCTGATTTAAATTTGATGTGCTAAGTTTATATTCGGATTATACATTGAAGAACTAGAAGATTCTTCAAGAATTAATTTGCTTGTTCTCATGATAAGTTGATTACACCAGCTAATGTTGGGATTGAATTCCCTAAATTCTGAAAAATATAAAAGGTGAATAAGGACCCGTTCACCTGTTATTTGACGTCTTACATAGATGCATCGATAAGACGGTCACATGTGTGTTTATTGTCAACCCGCAGTTTGACATATGCAAAATTGATTGCTTAAAATAATTGAGTTGACAGCACAATTTTCAGATTATGTAATCAAGATAATTCATCTTGTTAATACTGGTTTATATTCAAGCTGGTTTAGCGTTGAATGCCTCCAATAAATAGCTAAATCATTGCGAATGAGAATAAATCTTTATGTGTTGATCTGAAATATGATATATTGCATACAACGATGTTTTTATGCTTCAGACTAATAAATTATGATAAATTATCCCCTCATAATTGGTTCAAGATCGGGAACTAAATGTTTTCATCTAATAATTTTATTGTGTGGTATATGATTAATGAATCTACCACAATGCACACATATGAATTTCCCAAAGAAGGTGAAAATGTATGTTAGTTTTTCTAACATAAGGGTAGAGAGAATAAACAACTACAAAATATATTGTGAATTATCATCAGTATGATCCTCGTTCAAACGATAATTCAAATGATAGAACTTAGATACCTTTTCTTAGGATTTTCATCCGCCTTCCTTAATTAACTCTCTTTCTCTCTCTTTCCATCATTTGCTGACCCAACTATTATATATTTCAGCTGCAAGATGCTCATAAATGTCTCTGAAGGACAGTATTTACAACATGCGTGAAGCATGGTAGATAAATCGGTTTCAAACGCAATAATCCTTGAAAAAAAAGAGGAGCAAATGATAAAAAATGAGGCAATGTGCTCTTGAAGAGTCTGCTACATAACACTTCATAAAACTCGTGACGAGGTTCTGTAATTAAAAATAATGAAGTGATAAGTTCTCAATAAGTTATGTCTAATTGCAAACCGATATAAGATGATATCACGTCGACGATATTTTTGATACAATATAGTGCGCAATATTGTATACTATTATGAGGATCTGAATGCTACGTCTCTTAAAGCATGTTGATGTAGAAATAATTATCAAGTAGATGCATCTTGGTAAGGATAAATTTATCGACTCGCAATTCCGACATTAGAAGATGTCATGTAAATGAAAATTATCTCAGCCTATATCGCTTACGTGCAATGTCGGTCCTGAATTTTTCAGGGCCCAGGGCAAAAGTAAAAATTAGGCCCTATATATTTAAACTTAGTGATGAACTCAATCTTATTTTTCAACCAAGATCTAACCTGTTCAAATTAACTAAAAATTTAACATTCAAGCCAAATAAATTGTATCGATTCAAACTTCAATATATTAAAATTTAGAATAAAAAGTTATAATATAACAAGATAAATACTTATAACAATTCAATAAGTTCTTTTTCATCCAGCAACAAGCAACCAGCCAAAAGAAAAATATATTTTCTTCCTCAATAGTCAAAACAAACAACAACAGTCTACTTGAAATTCCTTTGCATCCTCAGCAACCAACAAAATATCAACATCCCCATTTGGTAACTTTCTCAAGTAATAAGTTGAGGAAAAATGTCTAAAACTTTCATCCTTGAAAATTTTGATATTATTATCTCTTGCAGGACCTTTTTCCACAAGTAAAGCTCTCATTTTTTTCATCTAGATTATCCCAAATTCTAGGATAAAAAATGTTTAAAGAAAAACTTGATTCTACACTCTCGTGTTCAAAGTCTTCTATTACAAAGATGATCAAAATCTTCATTCTCAACATGTTCATCTTCACCTAAGTCACCTACCTGTGCATTAAAATCATTCTCAGTTCCTACTAATTCTTCCACATGATTTTGTTGTTCAGATTCATTGACTAAATCATTATCAATCCCTACAAATTCTTCAACATGATTTTGCTGCTCAGATTCATTGACTAAATCTTCAGTTGAGTTATCAAGTGAACTATTTGTTTTGTTTTGAATTTTTTTATCCAGAGCTTCCTTTTGAGATTGAGTTAATTCTTCTCTCTGTCTTTTTCTTTTTCTTTTTTGACTTCCATATGAGTGTTTCTTAGAGAACATTGTTACTTGAAAACAGAAACAATATACAAGGAAAGCCAATGCAATTTTAATACTTCAAAGAATAAACAAAAAACAACATAACTTGGAATTTGAGAAATCCCTCTCCACAGAAACAAATTTGATATTTTCAAGAAGAAGAAGGAAAAGCGACCTAGAGGAGTGGAACAGATGCACAAAAACGTTCTTCTTTTTGAGGAGTGGAAGTGGAACAGACCATGGTTTAGGGTTAATAGTTATAATAAATCTAATATAATACTTACTAAAAAAAAATTGGGCCCCTCTAAATTTTGGGCCCAGAGTACTCTGCTTACTCGCCGTGGCTGACTGAGTAGACTACCTGCTAAAAGAGGTTGAAATGAGAAAATTAGATTGGTCCTGAAGTATCATATATTTGTTCAATTGATGCATTTATTTATCTTGCTATAGCTATAAGCATGATATAATTTCTTCCTTACACAAAGATACTGAAATAAGATCAATTGCATATTGTCGATTTGATGAGAGAATTTTTCCAAAATTAGGGGAGAGAACAATGAAATAAAAAGGGAAATTTTGTGGAAAAATCCATCATCATCTCGTATTGATCTACGTGGTTCTATTAGTGAGCAAGAGATCCAAAAGATTATTCACTTGCAAATCAAATGGCAGACGCATTTACAGATTTCAAAAGGTTACTGAATCACATATCCCTACAGAGAATGTTTCAATTCAGATTGATGTCCTTGTAGGATCATCTACTAGTGTCATAGCAAATGAATCCAAAAGCACTCCTGAAGCATGATAGACCATTTGTGTTCTAAGAATCAGAATCCTAGAAAATAAAAATAAATGGTCAAGATGACACTAAGAAAGAATCTCATAAAGAAATGCAAGATTTGATCAATCTTGATATTTTTGAAGAAATCAATGAGCCGCAAACTCAAGAAAATGAAGAAATATCAATAAATATAATTGATGTTATGACTATTTGAATCGCTTGGAAATAAATGTGGTTGAAATACCCACAATCTTATATGAAGATAATGCAACATGCATTGCTCAATTGAAGAAAAAATTCAGAAAAAATAGGACAAAAGCACATTTCACTGGAATTGTTCTTCACACACGAGCTCCAAAATAATGGTGATATCAACGTGCAACAAATTCGTTCAAGTGATAATATGGTTGATTTGTTCACTAAGTCTCTACCAACAACAACTTTCGAGAAGATGGTTTACAAGATTGGAATGCGAAGACTCAAGCATTTGGACTGAAGTTCTCAGGGGGAGTAAATACATGTTGTACTCTTTTTTTCGTATAAGATTTTGTCCCATTGGATTTTCCTTGTAAGGTTTTTAATGAGGCAACCAAAATATGTATTATTAGAAATATGTACTCTTTTTCCTTCACTGGAATTTTTCCTATTGAATTTTTTTCAGTAAGGTTTTAATGAGGCATATTATCTATCAAAATAGACATCCAAGGAGGAGTGTTATGGATATTGTGGATGCCTATTTTAGGAGAGAAATTAGGGTCAATAAATTTGGGACCAAGTCAAAATTATCTTATAAATAGAGATGCTTTCATCCTTGTATTTCATCCCTAAAAGAAATAAGAGTTTTCTTCTCTCTTTCCCTACAAATATTCTTGCTTTAGTTTATTGTTTTATAACATTAATTATCATTTTCTAGTTTTTTTCCTAATTTTTTATAGGCTAAGGGATTCTTTGTTGTCTTCCCAAAACCCCTAATAAATCTAAATTGGGATCGCTTGGACAACTTTAAAATCTTTCTTTTTGACTTGCAAGTAACATATGCGAGATTCTTTGTTTAAACATTTGAATGGCGGATTTGCCAGCATACATTTCGTAAAAAATAAATTGCAAATTAATATTAATCAAACTAATTTTATTTAAATATGTTACTTTCCATATTTTTGCTTGTAACATTTTGCTTACATTTTTTACTTAGAAACATAATCATTATCCTTTTCTATTTTAATTTGATAATTATTACTTGATAACATCCTAAGTCAAATAAAATTTACAAATAAAGAAAAAATGAGTAATATACTGAAAAAAGTTATATCATTACTTAGAAACTTGAAAATTAAAGTTCACAGTATTGAAGAGATTAATATACTAAAATAAACATAACATATCCGATAGTAGCCCAGTGGTCATTAGTCAAATTTGTGGTCTTAGGGTCACAAGTTCGATTCTCGACGGAAACGTTCTCCGGGGCATATGCCTCGTATTAAAGCCTGATAGCTTAACCGCGCGCATGTTGCAGCGGGTTTGATTCTCCGCATAAGTCTTGTTGTGGTCGACTCAGAGATTGATCCGCTGGTAGCGATCGACATCGAACGCGGTGCACATCCCGCGATTTACCCGCGGTGGCGGCTAAGGACGGTTCCATCGCTTTCCAGAGCCTAGTACCAAGATTGCAGTGACTAATGAGCATATGGAGATCGGCGCCACTCCGAAACCTAGATTATCAAAAAAAAAAACATAAACATGAATAGATTATATATTTTGACCGGGACAATTCGGAGGCGGAGAATCCGGAGGGGTGTCGAAGTTTTCAATTGTCATTCCTCTATTAACGAGAAGCATTGCGAGGACCCTCTCTATCCTTCTTCTATACTTGTCGGCTTGTGCAAACGTCTCATAGTTCCCCACAGTTTCATGTTGCATTGGTTTACATCTTCTTCCACATCCCTTATATCCGTTTGAATGCATGCAAGATCCCCACCTCAACCGGCTTATTTCCTGATCAACTTCATTCACAGTTGGTGCATTCGCATTTGCTCTTGGTAAGGCCTTTGTCATTTCATTTGCCATTCCATTTGCTTGGACATGATTCATAGTTAATTATATAACTGAAGAAAAGCTGATTTTTTCTCAATAGACTAAACTTTGGTGTATTTAAATTAATAAAATTGGACCTCTATTTCTAGATAATGAAAATGAACCTTTTTAGTGAATAGTCACCTTTTCTTTCGTGTCTTTTGGACAAATAATTTGAGGTGCCTTTCAAGTTTTAAAAATAATAAACACCCTTTTTAAATTTAAATTATTATTATGGAGGTGCATTTTCGGATCAACGTGTCTTTTGCATAATATTGTTTTTTAAAAATATTATTTTCCTTTTTAAATGACGAGCAATTTATAATGAGCGATCTCATTTGAACCGTTGAAGTGCCTTCTCGTTTGAACAAAAAAAATCATTATTGTGCTTAATATTCTTTTAATAATTTATTCACTATTTTGTTTGCCTTTTCCCCATATAAAGAGATCACGTAAAAATCAACCGCCCATTAACAAATACATGAATAAAACATAACATGAACAAAACATCCATTAAAATTTCATTACTAGAAACGAACAGAACACATGGACAATAACATCAACAAAATAAGAACTAGACCCTAAATTTAGTCTCTGCAAAACACACATTAAAATGAACACATAAAAAATAAGTCATCGTCCTGTGCAGCAAACCTAGGGGGGAATTTAAACTCGTCGGTGTTGCCAAGGATGAGTAAGATGCTACGCAACATCCTTTGGTTTTCACTGACCCGCTACATGTGGTTCAGAGTAGTTCCATGGTTTCATTAACTTGGTTCCTAAAAGTGTTGGTATGATGAGATAGGTCGTTGCTTGTTTGACCGGTGGTTCATTAACTTGATACACTCTCCTTTTTATATAGGGAATGTGATGGAATTATCTTCATTAGTACGACTAACGTGTAGGGCTGAAGTCGGCTGGACGTATTAATGGACATGTTTTAATTTGTGGAAAATATTAAGCGTTAAATCAAATTTTTATTTCACGTATTGATATTGGTTGATCCGTCAGATTTAGTTTGATGGTCAGCTAAGTCACTATATGAAGTAGAAAAATAGAGATTTTAGACTAGATTAATAATCTCTTTACGTGGTAAACCACGTAACAAGATTTACACATGATAACATGTACAATTATATTGTTTTTATTGAATTATAACATCAAATTGACTACTTAACCACTTATCACTTACGTAACTAACTCCTACAGTGGACGGATTTGTTGTCGTGTAGTAGCTTATGTCTTATGCGATAATATAGTTATAATACAATTAATCAAGTCCCTAATTTTTACATAAAAAATGTGTAACGCAACAAATTTCCTAATTTTATGAGTTGTATTAAACCTTTATTTATTATTTTACATGATTCAAGAGACAAATATAACTGGATTAAGACAAATTGGTAGATGTAGTTCCAGCACATCGGTGTTTATTCAATCTATGCGGTCAACGGGTTGAGTGTTCGAATCGCCAGGTCTCACATAAGTTAAATATTTTGAAGAAAAAAAATTGAATGTTAAAAAGATCAATAACACTAGGAGATTACACAATTAAAACGAGTGATGGCGGATTTGGGTTATGCCCCAGAGGGCCTCCATTGATGCTCTGTCAAGCCATCTTAGTAGCCAATAAGATCACCCAAAGCTTCATTATTGAACCCAACATTGATAATTAGCGTTTATAAACACTTAAATATTATGTTGTGAGCATCGGTGTGGAACTTAATCCAACCCTGCTATAATCAGTACATCTTGATTGATCCGTCAAATCATAACATCCATTGGTCAATTAAGAAAATTTGTCCATAGAAAATTTAGAGAATTAAGAGTTCAACACTATAATATTATTAACCTTTTTGGTGGTATAATTACGTCACACAGTTTGTTTATAGTGATTAATTCAATAACACAAATGATTTCATAATTTAAATGATTTTTCTTTGAGATAAATTCATGAATTACTTATTTAAGGATGTAATTAGCACTTGTAATAATATATATGTATATGTTATTAATACGTCTTTTTCCCACAATATGTTACACATGACACTCTAAATGAAGCCTTAAAAACTATGTTACATTAGAGGGAAGGTTAACCCTAGAATATGATGGGAGGGAAATTTAACACTTCAAATATTCATGAGTATGTGTATCCAGTCATATAGAACTATGCGAGAATTCTCAAGTACGTAGTCGATATTTATTGACTAGGCGTGATTTCGTTAATCAATTTCAATTATGATTGATCGTTCCCAATGCTAAATACACATCCCTATTCTACGCCACCACTGTATATAATCATCACAACCAGATCATCCATATCTCAGCAGAATATTTTCTTCTCAGTTGTGAGTTGTGACATAAGGTCTTTTCAAATCAATGGGTAACTTGTAGCAATAAACATTGTCTTTCATAGTTGTATTATTCTTATTAATTTTCTGCTAATTATCATTATTTTTTTGTCATTTTAGAGGCATACAATGTCTCAACCCATACCATAATTAGCGTCACCTCAAGGACAAGTACATGTCTACCACCCACAATAAGCCGTTGTACAATTTTGTTACATAGATTCAAGAGTTTCGTATTGATCTTGCCACACTCAATCGTAGTGTAGATCAGGTATCCCAGAGTCAAGAGTTAATGATTTTGAGGTTGGAATGTGTTGTTACTAGATTGGAGAGAATCTTTTCTAACCGTGTGATCCAGATCAAGATTGATCCACAGACCTCAACTGTGTCTGGGATTTTGAAAGACATTATTAAGTTTTTTTTCAATTGTCCTTAGTAAGTAGGGCCAAGCTGGCTTGGCCCGGCCACTACCGATCTCGACCCGCCTCGACTGCTGACCGCCTCGCCCCGACCCTACTAAATAAAAAAATAAAATTAGCGGGTCCGAGGTTCGAACCGACGACATGGTATGTTCCGCCCGACCTGCCTGGCTGACCCGACCTGCCTTGGCCCCGCCTCACCCCGCCAATTACCAAAAATAGTTGTTGTAATAACGGCCATTTACATTTTGGCCGTTATTGCAACGGCCATTTTTGGCTTCCCCCACTCCCCAACCCCCCTATCCCCTTTATATTTATTTTTAACCCCTAAGTTATTATATTTACACTTTAACCCAATTTTTAACTATAAATACCTCATTTTCTCTTCTTATTTCTCACAAATCTTCCTACAATCTCAATTTTCTCAAATCTCAATCAATCTATTTCTATACAACATTGTCTACTATATATTCACTCTATTTATTAATTTGAGAATTGAGAGTGAAGTTGACAATTAGCTTGAGGATTAATCTATCGAGCAAAGTTTCAATTTTCAACATCTCTCGATTACACATCGACTCTATGTCGGCGTTTGGTACATTCGTTCTCTCATTAAATTATTATTTTGTTTTTATTTCATTTAGCACATTTAATTTCATTATCTTTAACTTTTTAAGTCTTTAACTATTTATTATCATAATTAAAATAAAAAGAACAAAAAATATTTTGGGCAAGACTCGTACGGGCGGCGCAAGGGCACTTCTTCTAGTATTCCTAGACAAGATGATTTTATAGATCTTCAATCGCTTTCAAATACCATATGATCTTGACACAGATGTTTATCCTCAAAATGAAGAAGATTTTAATTTAGATGACACTTTAGATGATGATACACCTACTAATGTAGATGATGATACACCCACTAGTCAAATGCCTCATATCCCCCCTAGTATGAGACGAGGTCCGGCAAAATGACCATTAAAATCAGCTGTATGGGGACAAAGTACAGGGTCAAATTAACCCTATGACGGAGAGAGTTGTAGGCCCTAAATACGATAAACATAAAGATAGGGAAGCACTAGCAAAATTAGTTATTGTGGAGGGTTTGCCTTTTTCATTTCCTGAATCGCCTGGTTTTATTCATTATATTAGAGATATGTATAATCCTGCTTATAAATGTTTTTCTAGATCAACGGTTAAGAGAGACGTCTTTAAATTTGCACACGAATATCAACAATATTTGTGTTATTCATTATATCATTTAAATTGCAAAGTCGCTCTAACTTCTGATATAGTCGTAGTACTAACTACCATGATTATTTAACCAGAACTCGTCATCGATAGATTATAAATGGTCTATGCAAAAACGTATTTTAGCATATAGATATATAGATATAGGCGTGAGTTTATTTCAAAAATATTTATTTAGTCTCACATTATTAAATAACCGATAAAGTTACGAGTATTACATTAGATAATGCAACTTATAATAATTTCGCTATTTATGTTTTAAAAGAAGTTTTAACTCCGCTTTTTCCAAAATATTTTCATATCAAATGTGTGTCATATTTATAACTTAGTTGTAAAGGATGATCTTTCACTTTTTCAAGATATTCTTGAAAAATACAATTTGTTATAAACTTTTGTCACGACCAACCTGCCCGTGATCGTGCCTTACCCTGCACCCTAGTGATACAACATCGTAGAAAATCAGCTAAATAAAAACATGAACATGAATTAAGAGACAAGATAAATAAACAAAGCAACCAAAACAGCTTGCCTTCATCATATATACATAAATACCCTAACAATTATCTTTTTACAAACCCCGCCACAACAAAGCATGCACTTCTAAGATTTTTACAATAACTATGACAGACAGGCCCGCCATACCTCAATGTATAAGAATCTGCACTGTGGTAACATACCAAAAGATAAGCCTCAAGAAATGGGCTTCCGACACGAATCGTGATCCTATGAGCGAGATCCACAACCGATGATTTCCACCATGCAGATGAACGCACTTCGGGCGAGGTCATAACAGTACCAAGTATGTGAAATCAGAAAAGATCAGAATGAAATCATAATAGTCTATATAAAGCAGAGACATGTATGATAACCTGATGAAATACGTGTCCCGCCATCCCGCGACTCGGAATAATCGACGGAATACGCGTCCTCGCCATCTCGTGGGACTTGTATAATCGATGAAATACGTGTCCTCGCCATCTCGTGGACTCGTGTATAATCGATGGAATACGTGTCCTCGCCATCTCGCGACTCTGTATAATCGACGGAATACGTTGTCTCGCCCATCTCGCGACTCGCAGTAATCGCTCATAACAAATCAACCGCCTCCATCGAGAGACGCGGTACAAAATACAACAAAGGCTATCACAACAAGCA
Organism: Przewalskia tangutica; assembly: GCA_029844215.1. NCBI lineage: Eukaryota > Viridiplantae > Streptophyta > Magnoliopsida > Solanales > Solanaceae > Przewalskia > Przewalskia tangutica. The sequence goes on from CM056721.1 coordinate 107,428,704, forward strand.
TAGGCAAGTTTCACAACAACAAGCATAGGCAAGCTTCACAACAACAAGCATAGGCAAGTTATACACAACTCAAAGTACTTTCATTTTATGCCAAAGTCCGGTTTTAACTCCTAAAGTACTACGACGTTAAATTCCTTTTAAAGATCCATTTCTTTACAAAGGTCACCCGATACCCGTAGTATAAAAATAGAGTGACTAACATTGTTAAGTAAACCATAATGCTTTCCTTTGTAAAATCAAGTAACAACCTTATTTTCCAAACGCTCAAGTTTGCCTAATTTCAAATGCCAAGTTTCTCATTTTAGAAAAGGTTTCGTAATTCATAGTTTTAACTTTAAAACATAATTCTCCTTAAACGCTTTGAGAAACATATGTCTTATATGTGAGTAGGTTATTCTGTTTATAATCAATCTTATTAACTGTACCATGATCTAGGAAATGTAATATCATTTTGTCTCATCTTAGCTTCTATGCAGATTGAGGTTTCTACCGTTTTAATACCATACTTCATTATTCAATACATTTTCCTTTATTAACGCCGCAGTTGGTTTGTCGATACTCATTCGATTTCCAAATCAAGAAACATTATTCCTTTTAAAACCAAGTACTCATTACTCACGAACGAGGTTTCACACTTTTAACAAAATTCATATCAATACCATTAAGTCAAGTCTCTTATCTTCAAAAATCAAGAAACCATTCTTTTTATCACTCTTAAGACGTTATACCTAACTTCCCATAAAGCTAGTACAACTCTTATGTTTTCAAAGCCAAGTATTACTCTTCTTTCAAAAAGGTCTTTTGAAACACTTCAAGTTCTTTATTACTACACATCAAATCCGTATAAGTCAAATCACATCTTTGAAACCACAAAGCATTTTCTTACCTACATAAAGTCGTTATAACCAACTTCTCATAAAGCCGTTATAACACTTTATGTTTCAAACCAATCAAATACATTAAACACACGTATGTCTACCGCACTACATAGTTATACACATATCATGCTAGAACAGATAGAAGAGGTTCACATACCTCGCGACGATTATCGACTAATAGCAAAATGCTCCAAGTACTCAAACCGCTGGCTACTCCTAAGCCAAGTAGATCACGCCACACGTAGTACTTCAACCTATAGAGGCCACAAGGCGCCTATTAACATCCTAGATCTCAATGTAGAATATTCTACGTAAAATTCAAGAAGACTCTCCCCGCAACAACAGAAATCTCCTCCTCTAACGAGGCCGCCACCAAGCCAACTAGTGGGGTTTACACGCCTAACCGGATGTACAACTCTACTACACAAGAATGTTACACAAGTTCATCTGAATACACCCCATGTAATTACAGCTTCTCTTATTTAAATTCAAGCTTAAGTCGCAAGACATTGCTGTAGTATTATTCAGCTTAAGTCAAAAGACATTGCCGCACAACTATGTTCAATTCTATATATAGTATACTTCAACTATATATTCCAACAACATGTAATTTCCAATTACAATAGAAGGTCAAGAGTGTTTACCTCGATAAGCCCAAAATTATCCGAGTTTAAATGTCGATCCCGAGCAAGGTTTAGCTCCTACTCCGTACGCCCGACCCGCCTCCAACCAACCCTTTAGAAGTTCTAACCAACTTCTACTTATAACTTCAACTACGTGAAGATTTACTTAGGTTTTCGCTTTTGTGACCGAGGAAGTATAATAGTATTTTCTGGCTTTTGTATGTTGTAACTCGGGAATACTATAAGGTATTTGGGCTAAGGTATTTGGGCATTATAACAATACTGAGAGTATTTCAATACCACAAAAGGGGGTATTTATACGAGACAACTAGGCTTGGGGTACCACTACTAAACACCACAAAGTGGGAGTGAGGCTCTCGCCAAGTGGCTCTCAAAGTGGGTGGTGGACTAAAACTCACAGGGAGAGGGAGGATTTGAGACTTAGAAAGATTGCTCAAGTTTTGACGAAGAAAGTCTTCAACTAGAGGGGTATTTATAAGCAACCAAAGGCCAACCAATGGCCAAGATCAAGCCAAGTGTTAGGCAAGTGTAGGGCTAGATCAAGCCACGCGCACCTTATCCATCTACCACACCAACTTGCACAAATATCCTACCAACTCCTCGACTTTGTTCGCCCCTTTGCCCACTCAGGTTAATGCGAGGGTGACACTTGTCACCCTCCCGCTGGTCCAAAATGTTTCGCCTCTCTAAAAATCCGCAAAAATTATAAACGACATAGCCTAATTTTCCCTACGTAAGTCGTGGAAACGCTTCGCCTGAAAATCGACTTTTCTGCACTTGCGCCTAAATTTCAACTTATCCTAACTTTAAGGCTTAAATTTTTATACGCACTCCTTACGCATATACTGAAATACGGTATAACATTCTCCCTCCTTAGAAACATTCGCCCCAATGTTCCTTCTCAAGACTGATAACGATAAAGTTCTTCTAACAAGTTGTCAACGCCATTAACCGCCACGAAATAACACATGCGCGCAATTTCTTAAATCGTGCCAACGAGGAACCACCTCGACGATGCAAAACAATACCAACTCGCCTTGGTCCAAGGGACACTCCTTCGCACATTCATTTCTCAAAATGATTTCTTCCATCATTCAAAGACAAGTTCACTTCCTTCCTTACTGTCGCATTTCTCTAACACCGAACTCTTCTAGTATACGCATCACACTTCACCATCGCCTCGCTTTTCAAAACCTCGAGTCACCACCTCCAACTTGGTTATCTTACTAGCCTCAATCTTCCTTAAGGCCATTCCCGCCTTCACGACCGCTCGTCGAACACACCCACGAACTCATACGACGGTCAACTAAACTGGGCCTAGCACCTCGTGACTTACCACCGGCGACCACCCAGAGCCGACCCCACTCGAACAGCCGCGGGTTGGCCCGCAACATGGCCCCAACCCGACCCACTTAACGATCACGCCTTGTTTCCGATCCGAACAATCTTATTTATACAAGTCATGAAAGCTACCACTTCCATTTTACACTACCCAAGGAATTATCCTGCAACACATTTATACGCAAACCAAGTATTTCAACAAAGACTAACCGTGAAATCTTTTATTCAAGATGACCTTACCTCTAAGGTCTCAACACTAAATATTCTAAGGTTCACACTTTCCATGCCCCATACATATCCTTTCAACTAACCATGCTTTCTAACTCATAACCAACATAACGCTATCCGAACGTAGCACACAATAAAGGCGTCATTATATCATGCATACAAATCTCTGTAGGGTTAAGGATATACCGATCTACCGCCCACTCTAATCATAAGCTCACTCGCAGGCGCATAGTCAGTAGGCGCGATTAACTCGCCATCGACCCGTAGGCCGAGTCATTCTGCTTGCATCCTTCCTACTAGATGTCACATACGGCCCTCGACGGCCGCAGAAAACAAGCACCAAAAAGACGACATTCTCGACGACGCCCGCCACATCGCGTACACCGAGGAAAACTCAACCCGATCGCTAACCTATGTATATCTCGGAACTAAGCTCCCGAGCTCACCAGCCCCGAATACTCGAACGCCCCGACGATCGCGGGGACCACTCAGATCGCGGAGGTACATAACTAGATCGCCGAGGCGGTCCGCCTCAAAGTTACCAAAGGACCTCGCTGCTCGCCCTCTTCGCCGATCTCGCCATTCCGCCGACCTCCGTGCCTCACATCCTAGTTCATGAAGCCAGACGCGGCAATGTCCATGCCCACAAGAGCTACACCCGCATGCTCTCGCTAAGTAATCATCCACCGCGACGAAGCGTGTACTCGCCCTCCATATCGCCTACTACAATGGAACATACCGAGCTAATGAGTCGAACTCACATTGTACTTCTAACCGCCCGCCCGCCCCGCTCAACGCTAAAAATCATTACCCGAGCCTCTCATTTGCGGGCAAGAAATGTGCAAGAAAGCCTCGAGAACTCGCCCCATACGGCCGAAGCTGCATGCTCTTCCCGACAACTCCCACGAATCCAAACTACCAATCGCAGATTACGCAATGACGCGAACCCAATACCACCGACTCGCTCAAACTACGATCACTCTCACGATCCGTCAGAGTTGTTTGATAAACTCCCGAGGTCATCCTCGCCGATCCATGTAACATCGCGCTACAACTCGTAAAGTCCTGTAGCCTCAAACCGCTCGCCGGGGTGAACTATGGTGCTATCGGGCCGGAATCACCGTGATCCACTTATCTCATATCTCGCCACGACTCGCCAAGAATCGCCATCTCTTGTACTTCATCTCATCTCGCTTCCAGCCGGGACCGAGGCTCAGTATCAGAGTCTCAGCAGCCCACCGCCGCGCTTAAACTTCGCTGTGCCGGGCGGCCGCGAAACTCGCCGCAAGCACTGCTCAGAATCGACCGCTCGCGCTCGCATTTCTCAGATCTCACTAATACCTCTCGATCGCTTTGCCTATACGGGCTCGGTTTTACGCGAGGCATAATCGTAAAGGAAAGGAATACGCTGCAGGGTCCAACTTATCACACAAATTTCTAGGCACGATCTCGTAATGAGAAGAATGGAAACTAATCCTAAATGTCCTATAGCCTCTCGACATAGACGTGCGCACAACACACCGATAATCAAGACTCTACTAGACACGGTTCAGACACTTTCCGAGGACTAATCGCTTGATACTACTTTTGTCACGACCAACCCGGCCTGATCGTGCCTTACCCCTGCACCCTAGTGATACAACATCGTAGAAAATCAGCGAAATAAAAACATGAATACGAATTAAGAGACAAGATAAATAAACAAAGCAACCAAAACAGCTTGCCTTCATCATATATACATAAATACCCAATGCTTATCTTTTTACAAACCCCGCCCACAAACAAAGCATGCACTTAAGATTTTTACAATGCTATGACGGACAGGCCCCGCCATACCCCTAAATGTATAAGAATCCATGCACTGTGGTAACATACCAAAAGATAAGCCTCAAGAAACGGGCTTCCGACACGAATCGTGATCCTATGAGCGAGATCCACAACCGATGATTTCCACCGCAGATTAACGCAGCCTCGGCGAGGTCAAGACAACAGTACCAAGTATGTGAAATCAGAAAAGATCAGAATGAAATCATAATAGTCTATATAAAGCAGAGACATGTATGATAATCCGATGAAATACGTGTCCCGCCCATCCCGCGACTCGCGAATAATCGACGGAATACGTGTCCTCGCCATCTCGCGGACCTCGTATAATCGATGAAATACGTGTCCTCGCCATCTCGCGACTCTGTATAATCGACGGAATACGCGTCCTCGCCCATCTCGTGGACCTTGCAGAATCGCTCATAACAAATCAACCGCCTCCATCGAGACGCGGGGTACAGAATACAACAAAGGCTATCACAACAAGCATAGGCAAGTTTCACAACAACAAGCATAGTAAGCTTCACAACAACAAGCATAGGCAAGTTATACACAACTCAAAGTACTTTCATTTAATGCCAAAGTCCTGTTTTAACTCCTAAAGTACTACGACGTTAAATTCCTTTTAAAGATCCATTTCTTTACAAAGGTCACCCGATACCCGTAGTATACAAATAGAGTGTATAAAATTTTTAAGTTAACCAAAATGCTTTCATTTTTAAAATCAAGTAACAACCTTATTTTCCAAACGCTCAAGTTTGCCTAATTTCAAATGCTCAAGTTTCTCATTTTAGAAAAGGTTTCGTAGTTCATAGTTTTAACTTTAAAACATAATTCTCCTTTAAACGCTTTGAGAAACATATGTCTTATATGTGAGTAGGTTATTCTTGTTTATAATCAATCTTATTAACCACCATGATCTAGGAAATGTAATATCATTTTGTCTCATCTTAGCTTCTACGCAGATGGAGGTTTCACCGGTTTTAATACCATACTTCATTATTCAATACATTTTCCTTTATTAACGCCGCAGCGGTTTGTCGATACTCATTCCGATTTCAAATCAAGAAACATTATTCCTTTTAAAACCAAGTACTCATTACTCACTTAACGAGGTTTCACACTTTTAACAAAATTCATATCAATACCATTAAGTCAAGTCTCTTATCTTCAAAAATCAAGAAACCATTCTTTTTATCACTCTTAAGACGTTATACCTAACTTCCCATAAAGCCTAGTACAACTCTTATGTTTTCAAAGCCAAGTATTACTCTTCTTTCAAAAAGGTCTTTTGAAACACTTCAAGTTCTTTATTACTACACATCAAATCATATAAGTCAAATCCGCCACCTTTGAAACCACAAAGCATTTTCTTACCTACATAAAGTTGTTATAACCAACTTCCCATAAAGCCGTTATAACACTTTATGTTTCAAACCAATCAAATACATTAAACACATGTGACGCTCACCGCATTACATAGTTATACACATATCATGCTAGAACAGATAGTAAGAGGTTCACATACCTCGCGACGACATCGACTAATAGCAAAATGCTCCAAGTACCTCAAACCGCTCGCTACTCCTAAGCCAAGTAGATCACGCCATACGAGTACTTCAACCTATAGAGGCCACAAGGCGCCTATTAACATCCTAGATCTCAATGTAGAATATTCTACGTAAAATTCAGAAGACCTCCCGCAACAACGTAAATCTCCTCTCTAACGAGGCCGACTACCAAGCCAACCGGGGTTTACACGCCTAACCGGACGTGTACAACTCTACTACACAAGAATGCTACACAAGTTCATCAGAATACACCCATGTAATTACGTCAGCTTCTCTTATTTAAATTCAGCTTAAGTCGCAAGACATCGCCGTAAGTATTATTCAGCTTAAGTCAAAAGACATTGCCGCACAACTATGTTCAATTCTATATATAGTATACTTCAACTATATATTCCAACAACATGTAATTTCCAATTACAATAAGGTCAAGAGTGTTTACCTCGATAAGCCCAAAATTATCCGAGTTTAAATGTCGATCCCGAGCAAGGTTTAGCTCCTACTCCGCGGCCCGACCCGCTCCAACCAACCCTTTAGAAGTTCTAACCAACTTCTACTTATAACTTCAACTACGTGAAGATTTACTTAGGTTTTCGCTTTGGATCGAGAAAGTATAATAGTATTTTCTGGCTTTTGTATGTGTAACTCGGGAATACTACAAGGTATTTGGGCTAAGGTATTTGGGCATTATAACAATACTGGAGAGTATTTCAATACCACAAAAGGGGTATTTATACGAGACAACTAGGCTAGTGGGTACCCCACACCAAACACCACAAAGGGAGGGGAGGCTCTCGCCATGGCTCTCAAAGGGGAGGGTGGTGGACGAAACTCACGCTATAGGGGAGGATTTGAGACTTAGAAAGATTGCTCAAGTTTTGACGAAGAAAGTCTTCAACTAGAGGGTATTTATAGGCAACCAAAGGCCAACCAACGGTCAAGATCAAGCCAAGTGTTAGGCAAGTGTAGGCTAGGATCAAGCCACGTGCACCTTATCCATCTACCACACCAACTTGCACAAATATCCTACCAACTCCTCGACCCCTTGTTCGCTCCTTTGCCGCCCACTCAAGGTTAATGCGAGGGTGACACTTGTCACCCTCCCGCTGGTCCAAAATGTTTCATCTCTGAAAATCCGCACAATTATAAATGACATAGCCGGAATTTTCCCTACGTAGTCGTGGGAAACGCTTCGCTGAAAATCCACTTTTCTGCACTGCGCTAAATTTCGAACTTAGCCTAACTTTAAGGCTTAAATTTTTATACGCACGCCTACGCATACATACTGAAATACTGGGTATAACAACTTTATTTTTAAAAATAATAAAATTCAACAGAAAAGAATATAAAAACTTGTCACGATCAGGACTATCTTACGTAAAATTCTCAAGAATTACCAACTAGTGGAATTCTTTATATGACCAACTAGTTGTTGCTATGACTATAGAAAACCTATCACTTTATTTTTAACGCCCATAATCAAAATCCAAATGATATGATTATGGATAATGATCGAGACAAAATTAAAGAACTTATTGTATTTCTAGAGAATTTTCAACGAGCAACAAAAATATTTCTACTTTATATTATCCTACTATTTCAACTATGTTGTTTTATATAGCTATAATATTTTTACTTCTTAAAGAATATATGAAAACTCGCTTATAAGGCACTATTAAAAAAATGTTTATGAAATTAAAGAAATATTTTATTTCTATTCCCCTATTTATATTATTCGTGTCAGATTAAACCCGACTATTAAAGTAGACTGTAAAAGTCTTATTGAAAATATTTATAATCAGATGGACGCATTACCACCTCCAACTCCCAAAAATTTAAATGTTGAGCCACCTATTGAACAAACGCTTGTAAAGTGTTGATAGCGAAGATGAATGCAAGAAAGTGCTAGTAATCAACCTGGCCAGACCATCTTCTTCTCGCTTCAACACAAAATCCTCAAAAGATATGTTGTTTCATGACAGATTGAAAGCCTCGTAAATAGAATGTGCGTGGTAGCATCGCTAACCAAATTAGCGAGTTCGATGTTTTTGTTTTGCAGGCACTTTACCTTACCAAGCAGCTTGTCAATGAAGACGGAAAGGAAGACTTTCAAATATTAGATGCAGAATGGTAAGACATTTCCGACACTTTCAATAATGGCCCGAGATATTTTGAACATTCTGCGCCATCAATCGCCTGAAGCGCTTTTTCTCGCAGCAGATTTCAAATAGAGAGTACGTATATTCATTAGCCGAGACACTGAGATGACTGCATTATTCGTAGATCGATACGAAATGAGCGAAAAAGCGCGGTCACCCAGAGATTAACGGTTAAGAAGAAGACTTTAAAACTACAACGACATCTTATCACATGTTATGACATTCCATCATTATTTTCCTGAAATGGGAGTTCGGAAAAATTCAAACTTAATCCAAGTAAATCCAATGATGTTAATTAAGTTAAATTGAGTATGCAAATTAGTACTTCATTTCGCTCTTACGGGATTTTCCGTTCCTTTCCACCTCTGTCTCTTCCTTTCATCTTCCTCCATCTTGTGATATTCCATCATCATTTTGCTGCAATGTGAATTAGATCAAATTCAAAGTAAATTCAAGTAATTCAATAACGTTAATTAAATTAAAGTGATAATGCAAAATCAGAGCTCATTAGTTGTTTTGGTTGAACTGGTCGCCGCTGCACCTCTCGCTCGCTCTTCCTCCATCTTATGACGTTTCTCTTCCTCCGCTTCTTCCTCAATCTTATGATGTTATCGTTTTCCTACGGTCCGGCCTCCGCCCCTACTAGTATCAGACGCACACCGCCGCCTCCGAAAGAACTATATAAGACTTTAATCGTGGTTTATATCATATTTTCTTTGACATTCTCGCGTGAACGATGCGTCAATAAAATTTAAGTATGGTCCATTTGATACAGATTTGGTGTAGATTTGTATATGATCATTTCCATCATTTGGTATAAGATTTGGTATATGATTATTTTTACTATTTCCGATAAAGTCACATAATTTGTGTAACCTCTTGTATACAATGATCAAAATTAGAAAGAACATTAAGAAAATCTAATAATCTGACTGACAAATTGTATCATAATGTCACCGCCCAATGCAATATTACATGTCTCATCAAAATATGTCATTAACTCCCTATACTTCTTGTACTATCCACATATACGGGTAAACTCCAAGAAAGAATTTTTTCAAAGGCCGAACAACATCTTTCTTCACTTTGTCAAAACACCTCTGAATGCTTTGTCTTCTTACGTGCCATCACTTTAAGTTTATGGCAACAAACAATCCTCTTGATTTAAAGAATTTGCAATCGCACTCAAAATATTCGCCGCTAGAGTGTGTTTAACCTCAAGACAAAGTGATTCTCATAAAAATATTTTTAATCGAGGTATTTGTTATGTCGCACTTTTCCACTTCGCTCATGGACGCTCATTACCTACTAGACTTAAATCACGTTGAAACAACCTCTTTAACTCACACCAAAAATTCCAAACATTACGCGTACAAACAGCTGAGCCGCACCTACCACGAGAATTGTGACTACATCTTGTTTTAGTGTAACGGATCGATACTCTAAGCCAATTCTTTCTCATAGTTATCTCTCAATTCTAACTCTTACTATCGAACAAATTGTTTCAAATGCTTCTATTGTTGATAAATTCATCGAACAACACATGCATTCCTTACTTTTTTGGGTCAACAAACATCTCAAATTTCAAAAGTAGTTATTCGTATATCGCGCCATTTTCCCACTTCAATATAATTTATCAACTGCATAATTTCCTTTTTGTTGATATTTCAATAATCTCACCGCCTATACTCGAACTCTTCAGGTAATATTGTTGTCACGACCCACTCACGAGTCATGACGGCACCTATCCAATCCCCGAGTAGGCGAAACCACGCTCTCATTAACAAGTTAAATCGGAAAATAAATAAAGAAAAGGTTATAAGTCTTAAACACTTAGTTTCCCAAAATCTGGTCAAAAGGTACAAGAGCGCTAACAAGTCCGAAAATAAAAGTCCAAAGAACGCCCAAGGCTATATACCGTCACAACTAACAAGAAAATGAAATTAACTAAGCCTTCTGCGGCCACGAACGACCAAGCATCTCACCGAACGATCGAAAATGTCCACTCATGGATCACCCAAGCAGAATCGAACTGGATCGTACTCGCACTCAACAAAAGTGCAACAAGAGTAGTATCAGTACAACACTAGTACCGATAAGCATCATAGGCCGACAATGATTAGATAACGCATGAAGAAGTTGAAACCAACAAGTAGCACATAGAGCACACAGGCATGGTCACATATCATATACAGGTAAGGTGTAAAGAAATCAAGAAACAACCAGGACATATAAAATTCACCAATGATCAGTCAAATATAAGAGTGGATGAATGCAATGCAGTACAATAGTCACCTATCTCACTCCACTCATGTACACACATGCTAAGGGCAGTTCCTCAAACCATGACCCATGGGGGACCCGTGAAGTCCATGTACCACTCGTGCTCTCTGGCATAAACCTCGGAGGCTATCAATCACTCTCAATCTCCGACAAAGACCTCGGAGTCACTCAATCACTCTCAATCTCCCAAAACACCTGAGTCACTTAATCACTCTCAATCTCCCAAGGACCTCAGAGTCACTCGATCACCCTCAATCTCCGGAAAAGACCTCGGAGTCACTCAATCACTCTCAACCTCCGGCAAAGACCTCAGAGTCACTCAATCACTCTCTTCACCATCATCACAACAATAGCATAGAAAGTAGGTCAGGCATGATATCAGCCAAAATATATCAACATTATACAATCGACAAATACCAGTCATATCAATGTCCTATGTTCGACATCAGATTACCATTATTTTATTTCACGCGACAAGGAGCTAATACGCGATTTGAGATAAGCTCGTGATAATCACACGAATAACATATATGGCGACAAGCCCACATAACAGCTGATGAAACCAACGTAATTGTAACTTATCTCCACTTCATGCCCGAAGACCTATTATGCTATCCCCGTCACTTCCTACAACTACATACGATTCTCTAATCAGAGTCTAACTAAAGTAAACCGTAACCTACCTCAATGTCGAGCGGGTTCCACGAACAATCAAACCAATGCCTTCCCCATGCGTAGAGCCTCTGAACGCTTAAAATCTAGAAAATATGTGAACTACGTTATAATACGAATCTAAGGACACCCATATTGCTATATTTATATTAACAATATTTTTACCATTTCAATTGTATGACTAAACCCCTACACATATAAAAATATTAGCATAACTTCAGGAAATTCAAATAACATTCCTTTCTTTTAACTTTCTCGTATCTCCCGCTTGTAAATGAGATAACATTAAATTCAGAACTCCAAATCGTGTGTTTATTGTACCAAATCGAAGGCAACACTAGGATATATTATTATACCGAATCTCATATGACAAGATTTAGTGTATTTGGTGAAAATTTACGAAGGTAATAACCCTATGAAATCAGGTCGCTGCAATTTTTGTAAAATAAGGCGTAAACTTTAAATAGTCATAACTTCCAAACCATAAGTTGAATTTATCTACGTAAGGTCTTAAATTGACGGGACCAGTGGAAATATACAACTTTTATTCAGCACACACTTTTATATTCCTTACGTTTGTACGCTTTTCACGCTACGCCGTCATTCGATTTCTCGTAAAAATAAGGCGTAAACTTTAAACTGGCCATAACTTTCAAACCATAAGTCGGATATATCCCCGTAAGATCTCAAACCGACGGAACAGAGTAATATACAACTTTCACTCATCCCATACTTTTATATTCCTTACATATTTATACGCTTCCACGCTTTATAGGTCATGTAATCATTATACCATGATAAATCCTCAAGTTTCTCTATTCAATGATTGTGAAATTTCGTGTAATGACTCTCTTTGAAATTTGATCGCATTCAATAACCCATTAGTATAAGGATCATGAATATATTAATTCAACCATATAATATAGAACTTAACTCGAACTTAATCGAGCGCTCCTCGCCCCGTTACTAGCGCTTTTCTTTCTTTCCTTCTTCTCTTTTTCCTACCGCCGCAACGCTCTCCTCTCCTTTGTTGTCAAGGCCCCTCTTTCTTTGATACTAGGGTTTCTTTTCTTTGTTTTTTCTTTTTTCTTTTTAGCTGCCAGTGGTCTGCTCTCTCCCCTTTTCCCTTCAGAATCACCGTGTTCTATCGGGCGAAACAGCTTGGCCCACTTAATTAAATTCATGCACAAATTGTATATTGAAACTCCTATAATTTAGTACCCTATAATCTCATACTCCTTTCGTAGTTTTAAAGTGCTAAACAACCAAACAGGCCGTTACATTAGATACCAATCAAACAATCGCTCGTCCTCGAGCGACAAGAGTAAAGTGCGAGGAAAGGAGGTACCGAATCGCCGAACAATCAAGATATCTACTCCGCATATCCGCCTTGCCTCCCAAGTGGCCTCTCAACCTGGATGGTGCTTCCACTGAACCTTGACTGAAGAAATTTCCTTAGACCTCAACTTCCTCACTTGCCTATCCAAGATCGCTATCGGCGCTTCCTCGAAGGACAGATTCTGATCAAATAGTAATGAATCCCACCTGATGATGTAAGACCCATCTTAATGGTACTTCTTCAGCATGAAAACATGGAATACCGGATGAACACCTGCCAAACCTGGTGGCAAAGGTAACTCAGATGCCACTCGCCAACACGATTTAATAATCTCAAAAGGCCTAATAAACCTAGTGGCTCAACTTGCCCTTCTTCCCGAACCGCATCACCCCTTCACGGGTGAAACCTCAATAGACTCGCCGCAACCATGAACTTCAGATCACGAACTCATGTCCGCATACTCCTTTGCCTACTCAGTCGCCAGAGATTTTCCCAATAAGCTTCACCTTTATCTAAAGACTTCTCAAGAACTGCACTCTACTGCCTAACCTCAAAAGCATCAAACCATCCAATAGAGAACGACACCTCCTACCATATAAAGCATGTCTATTTTTCAAAATAAGTTACTACACCTTTAGAAATTCATTTCAAGGCTTTGAAACTAAGTAACTTCTAATTACACAACCTAGGCAACTCATACCTATCCATCAAAATAGACAACTCTCTTAACCTTCATAAAGCCAAGATAACCAACTTCCCATAAAGTCGTTATAACCCTTTACGGTTTTAGACAAATTCATTCTTTTATAACCAAGAGACTTATACTTTTAAAACCAAGTATCATATACATTCAAATCAATTTTCTTAACTTTCAAAATACTTCAAGTCTCTTAACTTTAGAAATCAAGTTTTAACTTTAGAAATCAAGAGTTTATACTTTTAAATCTCAAGTAACTCACACCTTTAAAACAAGTTACTTCTCTTTAAATCATGTCATTTCTCCTCTTTAAATCAATTAAGTAAATCACTCATTCGACTCTAAAGTCATTATAACAACCTTTAGGTTTTGGAACTAAGGCACTAGCCAAAAGATTGTGAACCACTTTTTTTAAGACTCTAAGTACTTCAAGTAAAACACTTGCACTTTTGAAAATCCAAACTTCATTAAGGTAACGGATTATAACAATTTCCAATTTAAACATCCAAAGTACAATTAAGGAAGTATATAGAACAAATTCTATATTAGGCAATCCAAGTACAATCAAAGAAACGAATCATTTAATGAGTAGGACTTACTTTCTTTATCATAAGGAATCATGCTGTAGTTAAGAGAGATGGTTCACATACCTCTTCTACTTAAACCACAAGTTAAGTCGACACGCCGCACGAGAATTGTCAACCTATAATGGCCACAACACGACTATCAATTTCTAGTTTCTAACGAGAATAATACTAAGTATACTGGCTCTTATTCTACGGAAAATCAAGCAAAGACCTCCTTTGTTTCACGCATTTTTCCACCTTTTCAAGGCCTCAAAATCAATAACCAACACGCCACATTTAAGGCTCAATACATCAACCAATCAGCGGGATTACACGCCTTACAATACGTAAAATTCTGTCCCACAATTAATACCAAGTAGTTCAATATTCAAAGTCATTCTCGCCAATATATACAACAACACAAAGTCCTTTCCAATTTTTTTCAATCCAAGTTGTTAAGTCTAATATGTTATATAGTCGTAAACAACTTTAACAACTACAATTCATTCTTTATATAACATGCGATTTACCAAACTAATAACCAAATTGAATTGTAATCTCAAACGCTAAACATGCTAGTTTCGACAGTGTTCACACGACCCAACTCGTCCGTGGATCGTGCCTTACCCCGCACCCTAGTGATACAACATCGAGTAATCATTGAACATAAAACACATACATGAAACAAATGAAGTACAAAACAAGAATCGAGGAAAACTTGCCTTCACATAAATAAATAAATAACAACTTACAAATGAATGCTTAATCCTTCTTACAAACCCCGCCACAACAAGCATTTCATGCACTTAAGAAATGATACGATAACAACGGCGGATGGCCCCGCCATACCTCGAATGTAAATACCTACAACGCATGGGACTATACCAAGATAAGCCTCCGAGAAACGGAGCTTTCCCAAACACCGAATCTGGACCCTAAGAGCGAGGATCAACGATCGTGTACCTTTACCCGCTGGAGATTAACGCAGCCCCAAGCGAGGTCAAGATAACAGTACCAAGTATGTGAAATCAAAATAGATATCAGAATGAAATCATAGTAGTCTATATAAAGCAGAGACATGTATGATAAATCCAAACTACGCTCACAATAAATAAGCCATGTCAAGTCGTGACTCACGCCTCAAAGTTATCACAATACAACCGCACGGCAAGTACGTAAGGCATAGCCGACTACTAAGACCCACAAGACTAAAATACCACAAATCCGATCCCGAGGTCTTTCTGCACCGCACTACACGATCGGCCGCCACTCGCCGCAATATCAACGCCGCTTCATCCTCGAACTCTCGCAGCCCGCATAGGTCACTACACGGACCCGCATGAGGTATTCCGAATCACGGTCCTGCATCACCGAGGTATACTCCCGTGATCGGCGGCAGCTTTAACCCCTGTATCCACCTAGGCTCCCGCAACCCGCATAGTCTCAAAGACCGTATAGTCTCAATAGACCGCGATAGTGGAATCCCAGATCGTGCTAAACACCCGAATGATCAATCCCGAGCTACCGCGACTCCGTGATAGTCACAAGGACCGATAGGCCGTAAAGACCGCAAGCGGTGGCAAGCTCTCTGATAAGTCAAAGCGGGTAGGTGATATAATAATAGTACAACGCTTAACGCTTAACAACGTAGCACAACAAGAATGACCCCTTACATCACGCATCACACAAGATACTAACACACGAGATCCTAACATGTTTACTTATCACATCAACAAGAAAGTATTTACGCTATCTCAAACCAACACAATCAAGCTTATTCACACATGTACTTTACGCAACAAGTTCGTATCTATCCCCAAAGTACTCATACATTAAATCTTAAAAGATAAAGTATTTCACAAAACCACGCAATACCAGTAGTATATGTGAGTGATTATCTTTTTAAAGTAAATCAATTACTTCTCTTTGTAAAATCAATTAGCAACATTCTTTTCCAATGTTCAAGTTTGCCTAATTTCCAATGTTCACTGCCTTATTTTAGAAAGGTTTCGTAGTTCATAGTCTTATTCATTTAAGAATATAATTCTCCTTTAAACAACTGAGAAACATAAGCCTTATATGCGAGTAGATATTCTGTTTATAATAATCTCATTACAAAGAATGCATGATCTAGAAAATATCATTTTGTCTCATCTTAGCTTCTATGTAGATGGAAGTTTCTAATGGTTTTAATAATACTTAATCACAAAACATTTCCTTTTATTAACGTCAGAAAGGGTTTGTCGATACACATTCGATTTCCAAATCAAGAAAGATTCTTAAGTCGTTATACCTAACTTCCCATAAAGCTAGTATAACTCTTAAGTTTTTTTAAAACCCAAGTATTACTTCAAGTTCTTTATTAACACATAACAAGCCGCTTATAGTTCAAATCACCACCTTTAAAACCACAAGTATTTTTCTACTAACATACAAACCGTTATAACCAACTTCCCATAAAGTCGTTATAACAATCAGATGTTTTAAACCAATCAAATACATTTAGCACACGTGACGCTCACCGTACTACATAGTTCACACATATCATGCTAGAAGAGATAGGAAGAGGTTCACATACCTCGCGACGTGCATCGACTAATAGCAAACGCCCAAGTACTTCCAACCGCTCGCCACTCCTAAGCCAAGTAGATCGCGCCACACGTAGTACTTCAACCTATAAGGCCACAAGGCGCTTTATTAACATTTAGATCTCTTCGCAGAACATTCTACGTAAAATTCGAAGACCTCCCCGCAACAACAGAAATCTCCTCCTCTATCTGGCCGCTATCAAGCCAACCATGGGTTCATACATCTAACCCGAACGGTACAATTTACTCCACGTAAAAGCTACACAAGTCTAATCAGAATACACCCTATGTAAATACGCTTCAAGATTTTCAAAAGTGTTTCTTATTATTCAGCTTAAGTCAAAAGACATCACGACAACAACGCTCAGTTCTATATATAGTATACTTCAACTATATAGTCTAACAATCATGTAATTTCCAATTACAATAGGACAAGATATTTACCTCGATAAGCCCATAATTATCCGAAGTTTAAACGTCGATCCCGAGCAAGGTTTAGCTCCTACTCCGTGCGCTCCGACCCGCCTCCAAACAACCCTTGAAGCTTCTAACCAACTTCTACTTAATACTCCAACTAACTATGGAGATTTTCCAGTGGTTTCTGGGCCAGGACTGGGAAGTATAATAGTATTTCGGCTTTTCAGATAAGATAACCTGTATACTACAAGGTATACTACTAAGGTAATTGGGCATTACAACAATACTTTCGAGAGTATTTCTAACAAGAGGGGTATTATACGAAGACAACCAGCAGTGGGTACCCCATCGCTAGCACCCCGCTGAGTGTATACCACTCTACCCCACTAAGTGGGCCTCGCCAAGGGGGAGGGAGGGACTCTCGCCAAGGCCTCACATGGGAGGATTTTAACACTTAGAAGATTTCATGGAAAGGACAAGACCATCAGCGGAGAGGGTATTTATGTCGCTAAGGCCAACCAACGGCCAAGATTACGCTGCCAAGGCATGCAGAGAGGCCAAGATTGGGACAAGCTCGTGCTGGTCCCACTTTATCAATCAACACACAAAATATCCTACCAACTACACTTTCCACCCGGCCCAATGTCCGCCTCACGCCCGCTAACGGGTGGTGCCATGGCGCTCGTAGTCCAAAATGTTTCGCCTCCCTAAAAATCCGCAAAATTAAAACGACATAGCCGGAAATTCCTCACGAAGCCGTGAAAACGCTTCGCCAAAAACGACTCACCGTGCAGGTACAAACACAAATCGCCAAGCCACTACAAGTTCAAATTTTCTACGACGCCCTCACGCATATACTGGAAATACGTGGTATAACATTCTCCTTCCTTAGAAACATTCGCCCCGAATGTTCTTCTAAGTCTCAAAACAAACGTACGCCAGATAGTCCTCACCGCTATACTTATTTAAAACAATCCTCACGCACGTGGCCACTAAAACCAACTTGGCAAAAAAAAATACTTACCTCCAAGTCCACGAGGAAACACCTCTAACATCACCACAAACACCTTTCTCCGGGGTCTAAAATATACTTCCTTCGCACCTTCTCTTTACAAAAGAAATGATACCACTTTTGTCACTTCACGCGAGGTTCACTCCGCCACCTAACAAATGGTACCGGCCGCATGCGATCCCCGAGGTCGACGACACTCAACTTCTACCACATTGAGCATCGTCGCCTAAACTCGGTTACTATCTCTAACGTGGTCATCATTAATCGAACACTGACGGATCTCCATACTTTCTCCAACATAACAATACGAAGATCGACGCATCGCTTCCTAAGCCTGACGCAGAAAAGCTAACATATGTGCAACTCGCCTATTCTTCACACTTAACTTAAAAGGCCCAAAACAACTCAAGCAGTTTCTCTGCTTTTAAAGCTCATTACACCTAATCCGGTGGTACTTTCAAGATCGACCACAACTCAACTCTGCCGCCGCTGATTATCCGCACGATTTCTCCGAGCCGCTAACTTCTTCTAGATAAGCTTCACTATCCATACCGGAACAAGCCTCGAACTAACTGTCTCAACTTTGCCAACATCGAACCACTGACCGCGACTCACATCCGCCCTACAAGGCTTCATACGACATCCGAACACCGAATGGTAGCTTAAACACTCCTTCAACAGAGACAACAATTCTCGCAACTATCCTCAAATTCCAAACACCGCCCAGGCGAACGTGATTCTCGAGACTACTTCAGTTCCTAACCTTGCTCGCAAAACCTCCAGAAAGAAATACCGCAACCTGCTCCACTGTCGACATAAGGCGGGCGAGGCACCTCGCAAGCCTTTACAACCTTTCTCGATATATCATCCGCATAACTCCTCACAGTAAATCTGGCTTGCTCAAGACAACACTACCGACCTCCTCGCCCAACCATCGGTCGAACGATCCACGAAATCGTGACGTTGTTAACTAAACTCGCCTAACACCCTCGCGACTTACCACAAGGCGACCACCACAAACCGACCCCACCACCAAACATGCCGCGTTTCACCCGCAACGCGGCCTCAACCTCGACCCAAGAACGCCAAACGCTTAGCTCCCGGAAAACTCTCACTAATCACGCTATTTAAAACCTAGCGCTTCTTAGCTCAACTACCCTCTTCATTCCACACTACTCGTGACTAATCCCACAAACATAACTCACGCGTACTATGCACTCCTATATGGTCAAACATAAACAATACATCTTTACTCGAGACGGCCTTACCTCTGGGCGTCTCTACGTATAACACTCTAATGCCACACTTTCTCTATCCCCAAATCTTACTTGTTAACTAACCAAGATTTCTAATCACCATTTACACAACGCCATCGTAATATAACACTTGCGATACTCACCTTATCACTTATACAAAGCTCTGTAGGTTAAAGATATACCCGACCCATCGCTTCACTCCCTTAGTCGCTCTAATCAAACTCGCCTGCAGGCGACAGCTACGAAGATGACAAACTACCCACCGATCTCGGCGCCGAGTCCTCCTACCAGACACTCTTTCGACATCGTGACTCGACGGTCATAGTACAACCGCACTAACTAAAAGATCGACATTCCCGACGACGCTCATTACATCGCGAATCAAGCTCCCGGAGTTCTCACTCAACTCCCGCGCACTCAACGCCCCGAACCTCGCGAGACCACTCGCATCGCGGATGGTATAATCAAATCACAAAGCGAGTGATCGCCAAAGTTACCAGCGACCATTCGCCGCCCTCTTCATTGCCCTTCGCAACCCGCCGATCTCTACGCTTTCGGCCACGATAAGCCCGTACACCGCCATGCTCGTTTCAAGCTTCAATCAAGAATTCATTTGCATAACCTTCGCTGATATTCATCAAGACTCGCGGACACCCAGATACTCTCTGCAGTCAAATCCATGTATAAAGCAGAATTAGTGTGGTCGCCCTAGAAATCTATATTCTCGCTCTGGCCGTGGAACCGGCGTTCAAATATCACGGCCGCAGAGAATCGCCATCGGGCAACTCGCGGCTAGCGACGCCGCAAACTCCCCGGCGAAGCACCACTCAGCGATGATCGCACGTGCTCACGAAACCCTCAACTTACTAGCCTCCTCACCGCTTTGTCCTCCCGGGTTCTGGTTGCTCTACGCGAGGTACAACGATAAGTGAAATAATTTCGCTGGAGGTCCAACTTACAACACACCTCTAAGGCACGCATCTCGAGGAGGTGAATAGAAACCAATCCTAAATAATTATAGCCTCCGACATCGGGCGCCGCGCACAACACACCGATAATCAAGACTCTACCGATACGGCTTGTAGACACTTTCCAGTGTGAGGATTAATCGCTCGATACCACGCTTGTCACGACTCCAACCTGTATTCGCGGATCGTGCCTTACCTCGTGCACCCTAAATGATACAACATCGTAGTAATCAACGAACATAAAATACATATACTTAAAAACAAATGAAGTACAAAACAAAGAATTGAGGAAAACTTGCCTTTCTAGCATAAATAAATAACAACTCTCTTACATAAATGAACAGCTTTAACTTCTTCTTACAAACCCTCATTTGCACAAATAAAGATTTCATGCTACTTCTAAGAATGACAATGATAGATAAATAACGTATGACAGGCCCACATACCTCGAATGTAAATACCTACAACGACATGGACTATACT